>OX411311.1:15787935-16025228 GCA_948150685.1 Rhaphigaster nebulosa
GTTTTATAAAACTTTTTTTAATTGACTTTGAAATATTTTCTGTATAGGAATAATGATGAGTATAATAAAATAATTTTATCAGTTGATTACTTGATAAAAAAAAGTTCATACAATGCATGGCTCATTATTTGAAATTAAAAAAACAAAAAAAAGGAAGTTTTTTATGTTTTTTTACTTTCCCTTACCTATATACGAAGTATATAGAAAGGGGAAATATTGCGATCGTGAAAATTTTCGAATTCGAGTTTTCAACGGAAATACACATTTTAAGGTCCACTGAGTCCAAATGACCAAGACTCGCAAAATAGTATGTTTGTCTGTGAACAGCCTAGCTCAAAAACGAAAATACGTACGATATTCAAATTACGTATTTAAGGTAGTTATATGGTTGTGATATTACAAGAACTTTTTCGTCAAAATCGACTAACCGGAAGTGCCACTTTATATAATCGATTTTACACTTTTTTTACAATTTTCTCGAAAACGGTTAGAGCCGTTGATGAAACTTGCCTAAATTATTCTTCATAAAGGCCTTTAACTTTTCATTTAAGTAGTAAATCACCGAGGAATTTCAGAGAAAAAAGTTATGATGAAAAGAATATTTTATTTGCGTATAGCTTAAAAAGTATGCATTTTACGGTAAATTATGTAGAGAGTTGTATGAAAGGTAATTAAATTATCTAAAAAACAATAAAAGAATCATCAAAATCGGACCAGTATTAGCAAAGATACAGTGTATTTTATGAGGAGCCTAGATGGTTAACCAAGCGCATCAGAAAGGAGACGGATGCAACCGAACCTCCTCCCACCAATCCGCCAATCTGTTGTACATTATTTAATGGAAAGAAAATGTTTCCATGGAAACTAAACAGAAACTTTTAAAATATACTTGCAACTTGACAAAGTTAAAATATATAGGTAGTGTATAGATTTGTTGCACTGAAATTGTTTAAAAAACTTTTTTATTGTACTAAAGTGGGAAAAGATGTGTATGCTGCTGAGTTTATTAGAAGCAGTGTTTATGTGAACTCTTCAAAATTGTATTAAAAAGATGATTATTATAGGACGGTAAGGGAAAGTTGTGTGATGCGCGCACCGCACCAGATTTTTTTTTAAAATGAGCCTCATTTGATAAAAAATTATATGCCAACTTTTAAAATGAAAAATGTAATAAAATGTTTTTTTAAATATGAAAAGCTTTTTCATGCAATATACTTTATAACTGGCTTCATAAGTAGAACAAGGATAATTTTTTTTTTTTTTATGTGTACCAAGCACGATGTTAAAACCATTATAGCATAACCTCTACTAATAACAAGCAGCCACAGACCTAAATAAAAGTCATATTGTTGTCATCATAATCACCCGTCTTATTGATATTAGCTGCAATCTATCATTATAATATTATAGTTTTTATAAAAAAAAAAACCTGAAGAGTTATAAAATATACGACTGCGAAGAGATAGTTAAACTTGACTTTCTTATACAGGTAAAATGATTCAAGTCAAGCATTTGCTCACTTTTACATAGTTCACTTACCGCTAGTTTTTAAACAAAAATGTAACTACTGATAAATCATAACAGTAATTTATTTTTCATGAAAAAATATACCCTTTCTAATGCATACTATATCTTCTAACATTATTAGACGACGTTTCGGATGATCACTGTCAATTTTCAAGCCGCTTCATCCATATCCATAGCGTATACATATATTTTTTCTTGAAAAATAAATTACTGTTATGAAATTTTTCATTTTGCATGAGCTCATTCTTCGCATAATGAACATGGGGTAAAGAGTGGGCTTGGTACTCTGGTGTCATCAAGAGAGTTTCCTTTTTTCCTTGACCTTATCTCTCTGCATCCCTTAATATAAGGAAATAATGTCTTTGAGCAAATATTATTCAAAAAATGTGAAATTTATTAGCAGATGATGATTTATCGAAGTTTACACTTTCCAAAAAACACAAAAATGCTCATAATAAAAACGTGGTGGAAGCAACAACAGGAAACACACAAAGGAATTTAAGGCTCAAAGGGAAACGTATCTTCTTGTTTACATTAGGTTGAAGGTATTAACAAAGGATAAACCTACCTATTTCATATTTGAATTATATATATATATATATATATATATATATATATACACACACACACACACACACACACACACACACACACACACACACACACACACACACACACACACACACACACACACACACACATATTTGCACTCACTCCCCCCCCCCCACACACACACACACACACACACACACACACACCACCACCACAACTTTCTCTTTCAGTTCTTCACTGATTCTCAGCGAGTCAGCTATTTAATATGAATACATATGTGTGTGTGTGTGTGTGTGTGTGTGTGTGTGTGTGTGCATATATATGTATATATATACACAATGGTCAGACCAAAAGCAGCGAGCAACATAACCCATTATTAAATATCAATATTAATATTTTGGTTAAGCTCAATAATAATTCAGGATTATAAGGTGATAAGGTCTCTTCTTTGAAAATCTAACAAAGCAATAGTGAATGGTAGAATTAAATTCTGATCTTACCCGAGGCTATAGATAGCAACAAAGACACCACAAAGCCGCTTAGAGCTTCTAACAGGACACAATTTTCTTTCCTTCCATAGCATTTATATCACCCAACATATCTTGTCATTTATATTATTTTAATATAATGAATATAACAGTCCCTATAAACGTATATCATTATGATAGAAACTTGTAAAAATGCTTTGTTTAAAATTCTACTTTAATAACATTCTCTGTCAGTAATTTATTTCACTTATTACTATGAATCTGCAACTAATTTCTGTAAGAAAAAAACAAAAATTGGCATCTAATTCGGTTCAATACTATTTTTTTTTTTTTTTTTAATTAAATATAGCATGTACAATTATTCCTTCAATCTCTTATGGCAGTTACACCATTATTAGTGGTGAACCGTAGTTCGGTTCGTGACTCTCTCTATACTATACGAATGAAGGAAAAACTTACGAACCATAGTTCGTCAGCTTTACACTCATGGGAACTTGGTCCGCCGAACGCCGAACCATGAACCGATGTTCCATAGGCCGCTTAAGAACGTGCTACGAAAACTATGTGGAACGTTAGTCAATGAAAAATCCTACTTCCCAAAAACGCAACATAGACCGTCATTCATTAATATATATATATATATATATATATATATATATATATATATATATATATATATATATATATATATATATATATATATATACACATACATACATACATAAAAAAGTAATTCCATCAAATTATTAGTTCATTCTGTGAGTAAATAAATATACTCTGAAGCAAAAATTGAATAGTTTTTTTTTTCCTTATTATTATAAAGACACTGTTCTTTGTGTTTTGGTTTATTATTTTCAATAAAGAATCTTCATAACCGACTAAAAAAACTTTTAAAGGAACTTTTCATTTGCAATTTTTTCATGCTTTGTAAATTTAGTAAAGGGCGAAAGTGACTTAAGCTGTTGAAGAACCTAAAACAGTTATATACAAACGTGCTGTGTAAACTATTTTTTGATGGTGATGGCTTGTAATGAAACTACTGGTTGGTAGTGCTACAATGGTACATATAGTCCAGCAAATAGATCCAATACCCTTTTGCCTACATATGGCGGCTATTTAGAGCTTTCCATCCGGTCCTAACAAGATTAATAATATTCATTTTATAGGACTCTGGCAAAACTCAACTGACCCAGATGGGAACCGAACCCAGACCGCTCCTGTACGACGCTATGGGAGGAAGTTCTTAGAGCATTAAGGATTTTTCTAAGGATTGAAGATTGTAAAGATTAGATCCAGGAGGAATTTGACGTTTCTTTGGGCCACAAAACAGTGGAAAATATGCAATGCCTTAACCATCGGTTTTTTTCGGATAAATCAGATCCTTTTTTTTTTTTATCCTTTTAACAGGTATACTCTGTGTTCTTTTAGAGTCTGAGCACTTTCAGCATTTTCCTGTAGTTTCCTAAAAACATTTATTTCTATTTCTAAAAAATATTTATTCAGTTTTATAACTGTAACAAATATAGTCTATTACCTGACAACGGCTTCCAGAGATATAGTCCGTTGGAAGCATAATACTGGCTAAGACGGATTAACTTCAAACTTCATGATTTTTCAAAGCTTTATACAAGATACAATAAAATATAAAAACAAAAAAACGGTGCTTTTAATTCTAGTTAATATTAAAATAATATTTGTTGGTATAAGATAAAGGATATTCTCTGCAGCGAAACCATTGAAATTTTATTTCGTTCTTTTTCGGGAAAAATATCATAATAACATCTTAAATAACAAAATTTTCTTTTTGGGAAAAAGGGAAAATAATCAATAAAATAAAAAAAAATGCTAATTTATCTGAATCATTTAAATATGTACAATTTGAATTCATCAGAGGTTCAAATTTAACGATCGTTTCCAGTTGTCGAAACCTATCCAGTAGAACAAATTCTGTTTAGTAACTGAATGTGTGTGTTGAGCTAGTCAGTTTTGTAACTAGTATCTTAGCTTACGGAACTCGGCATACTCCAAACTGATTTTCTGCTTTAGTTGTGGATTCGGTGAATTTCACAAACAATGTGGCTCTCTGTCCGCAGATTACACAGATTTTATCAAACATATCGATTGGTCGGGATATTTGGCGAGTATTCCTGGATGTTGAAGTTTCCCGAATAAATCTTCAGATGCCCAGTATGCGTAGTTTACCAGGATTAAGGGAAAAAATACGATTTCAGATATCAATGTCGAAAAAAATCCTTCCGTAGAATATTTTTTTAATACCAGAATTGTCTATAAGATAAATTTTTTTTATTTCCGGGTCAATGTTCTTGGGGATTTGGACATACTATTAAAACAGAGGAGAACTTTAAGGACAGTTAAAGATGCTCTTCCACTACTGCTTGCAAAAAACGTCACAAGTTTAAAAGATTGATTATCTAACATTATGCCAGTCTATGGGTTCAAAAAGACAACTATGGTATTAATTCATGGTGTTGTATTGACCAGTTGTCATAGTTAAAAGCTTATTTAATTTATTAGATTTTTTATTGATTATTTAAATAATTCTAGAAGTCTTTGATTTAAACACACGTTGTGCCCAATGAACTAATACAACACTGGCTGGCCACATTGGGGCGTGGTTGCTTTAGAGGTAGGGAAAATTAATATTCTAGAGAACTAGCGTATTACCAATACTAAACGACGAAGAGAGGGTAACATAAATCCGCTTAAGGGAGGTCAAGTATTAACCTACCAGCTTTTCAAGGAGGGTCCGACCCTGATCAGGGTTTGGATCCTCTCGAAGGGTCTTAGGCGAAGGAACATCAAGGATAAGAAAAATCTGGGAAGGAAAGTATGGGTTATAATTTTTTTTATAAACTTTTTTTATAAATTTCTGCGGTGAGAAATAATATAATTAAATTTGACAAAATAGTTACACTGCATAAACAACAAATTTAGTCCTTTTTTTAAAATTTAACAACCATTTTAAATTTAAATTGTTTTTAAAATTTAAACGATGGTTTAAAATAACGTAAAATCGTGATAATATAAATAATATTTATCTATCTTGCTTGAATTGTTTTGCAACAAATTAAAAATTTTCATTGAATATTTGCTTCATAAATTTTTCCAAAAATTTAATACGCTTTTGATATCTCCCGTTTTATTAGAAAAAGCGAAAAGAATGTTTATCAAATTTTCATTAAAAAAATATATAAAAATTCAATCGTTCAATGTAATTTATTTCATTTTTGACAAATTCCTACCCCAAAAGAATTTTTTTTTTCTAAATTCTTAAATGTTTTTTTTATTTTAAAATATTTCGATGTGAAGTTGACAAATTTTAATTCCTCACAACTCCATCAAAATTCGGTTAGGTACTTTCTTTTCTTTTTTTTTTGCCATTACACCAGATTTATTTACATGGTTAATGTATGATGAGGAAAAATATAATTAATCAATAAATTCTGATTGCTATATGTTAGTTTGACAACGAATTTACCAAAAACAATGATAAGATTCATTATTCTATCAAAAAAACAATAATAATAACCTTTAAGATTGGTTTCGATTTACACAAGTTATCATGACAAAATTTTCAACTGAAGTAGTTTAAAAAAAATCACAAACCATTTAAAAAATAAAAGGCTTTTATTACTTTTTTTTAATAACTATTTATAATTTGAAATAAGATTTTTCACCTGAAAAGTACTTTTTTAAACAAAAAGGGGAAATAGCCTTCGAAAAAAAGAAAGACTACAAGAGCCCCTGTATACGCCTGGTATTAAAAATTTCTTATGAACTGTTGCTCACACCAGCGTGTGCCGGTTTTCATTAAACTCTCCAAGAGCTGGAGGAAATAAAAACAAAAAACCGGAGGGAGAATTTAAATAAAAAAACCCGAAGCTCCTTTCAAGTAGAAGTACCTCAGAGCATATCATCCCACCGCATGGGGACCAAGGGCTTCTTTATTACCTAGCTGCTTGCAATTTAGATTGTTTCGAATTAACCTTTTTATGTTTTGCAGCAGGAATTTTAATACGATGGGTAGACAAAGTTAGCCTGTTTAGAGAAGATCTTTAGTATAAATTCGGTTGCATTTATTTCACAATTTTTTTTAAGGTTAAATGTTGCTGTCCATGAGCATTCAAAGTATTATTCCTTCAATCGTTTGTTATTAATTCAATGAATAAATCGCATCAGGCTAACATTTAGAACAATTAACATTCCCTAAACCTATTAATATTCATTTATTATCTATATAATATATAGATGGTAGGACCAAAAATGCGCTTGTTTATTAATATAGACAAGCGCATTTTTGGTCCTACCGATTACTCCTCCTTTATAAATATTAAGGGCAAAACAGATACATCATTGGATAGGATTGTCATGTATATATGTTAATAAAAATTATCGAAATCAGACTATTATAAGGACCACTATTAGATCATGTTCTCTCTGGACTTTAGCGCCAAAACAGCTATAACGATTTTGATAAAACTTGCATAAAGTGTTCTACTGAAAGCCCTTTTACTATCCACACATATAGTGCATCCAATAGAAAACGCAGGAAAAAATGTCATAACGAAACGTACACAGTAACAGTAAAAGTAAAAGTATACACTTTTCGTTACTGTATTATTTACAGTAAGGTAAGTATTTACACCAAGGTAAAAAATCGGACCATTATCAGCAAAGATACAGCTTATGAAGCTTTGTGGACATTTGTTTACTTTTCCAGTTTACGAAAGCACTCTCATTCGAATTAGGGTTGGAATATCGAAAGTAAAATATCGATATTCGATATTTTGATATATTGCAAAACCAAATATCGATATCCACCGATAATCGGTAGAAAAATATCGATATATCGAAAGGAAATGGATAAAAAAGTAAAGAAAAGTGCACCAAATGAATATAATCTTAAACCTTCTAGAAGTTTTTCAATAATGAAACCTTCAAACTTCTAAAAACTGTATCTTATATCGCTTCCGACTATGTTGTTCATTCTCAAAACATTCATCTAAAAGCAAGTAATTCATTTAATATACATCTCATTACTGCCATCATTTATATAATCATCAATTTGTCTTTACATAGGATTAATTAACATTATTTGTATATAAATCGTATCTAATAATTATTGATTGGTAATTAAATATTGGCATATTTACTGGTAAAAGTCCAGAATTGTGACCCCAATATATTGGGGTTACGATTCTGGATTTTTAACGAAAAAAGGAAATTTTTAAAATAAAATACAGAAGGATCTCGATAATTCGTATGGTCAATGGTTCGAAAGGTAAATATGAATTATCGAGATATCCAAATTATCGAGATTTACAATAATCGATGGCAAAAAATAGGAAATAACAAAATTTATAAAAAAATTATTAATATGAATGGGCATATAACAAACTATATAGTTAGACTAACAAAATCTTAAAAACTGCTAAATCTTCGTCAAAGCAGGCGAAAACTCGAAAAGTTATGGAGTTTCTCAATTTTGAGGTAGATGATTCCCATCCTCGATGCTTTCTAAGAGTTGCATCACTACTTCCTTGCGTTAAATGTCTTAAATGATTTAATTATGGCCAAGTCTAGAGACTGCAGCTTAGAGGTTGTGTTGGGAGGCAAAAACAGAATAATAACACCGCTGAGTGATGTGGTATTGTTGTGGGCCATACAATTATCAATAAACAATTGAAAATTTTCTCCGGTTTTTATTCCATATACCCATTAATTGAAAATTTCGCTTATGGTACATGGTTTTGTGTTTGCATGATAGGCTATCGGTAATGTTTTTGTTTGTAAAACACCTTGCTTTCGCGGATTTGCCAATCATGAGTGAACTTAATTTTTCAGATCAATCCATGTTGGCGGCTAACAGTATGGTTACAGATTCTTTTTTCCACTTTTTTTAAAGCGAACTGAATAGGATAAACCGACCGAAATTCATAGAAACGATTCCTCTCTTACTCACCCATCTCTCCTCTTGAAATGATTAAGAGTTAACCAGATTTTTTATTTGGAAATTCGAATTATAAGACGTTTGCATTACTTGGAAGACAAAAATAAATAGGAATTTCAAAAGACCAGAAAATCTAAACGAATTATCGGGGAATGAATTATTCTAGATTCTACTGTAATATAGTTTAACACATGGTGTCATCGATGTATCGTTGTAAAATATCGATATCATCGATATATCGGATGTTAGGATATCGATAGAAAATATCGGTTTTTCATCTCCGATATATCGATATATCGCGTATCGATCGATATTCCAACCCTAATTCGGGTCAGATTTTTTTATGTGCAGTTTTCAACGTTTCAGAACCCACTGACAAGGGACTGCACGATGTGCCCTTCGCCGATTGTGATCAAATTTGTTTTGGTGATTCCACATTGAATAAAAGTCGACACGTGCTCAGTCGTTTAGTCCTACTAGTTTAGAAAAAAATAAAACACGCTGAAACCGCTCTATTTTATATTATACTGAATAGATTGCTCAGAAACTGTTTCAAATAAACAGATTGATACTAAACACCCCATCACCATTTTTCCCGGAACCGATTCAATTGATCAGATGGTCTTTAGTGGGCATAATTGGATTCCTCTTGAGCTGCTTTTTCTGACCGAATACGATTTTTATACTTCAACTTGGTTATTCAACGAGTATGAGACAACATTATGTTCACTTTTGGCAATTTATAACTTATTCCATACTCGGCCATCAGAGAGTCTCTCCCTTCCCTTCGTCCCTTCCCCTACTCTAGCTCACCACTTGCGGGCGTCCCGAGAAAGAGCTCTGTGTTCAAATGTATTTTTTAGGTATTTGCCGAACCTCATTTCATGAAAATAGGGTTGTAGAGAAACTCCTCAGGAACAAATAGCGCTTTAAAAATGGCTCTATAAAACTTTTGTCCCTTTTTCAAAATTTTTTTAAGAACACCTGTTTTTAATTTTTTTCAATTTCCGGGAAAATTTATTATTTTTTTTTTGCATACAATTTTTATAATAGATATACACTAACAAAAGCCACAATTTAAGCCATTCCTGCGATAATATAAGCCTTTTATTAAAGTGTTCAAATATCCATGTTTTGTGGATTTTTTTTGCGAAAAGTTATTGACCGACTTTTGAAACTCAATTTTTTCCGATTTTTTTAATGCTATTACGTACTATTTTTTTCTTAAACAATTTTTTTTTCACATCTTACACGTGAGAACACCACTTTTCGGCACCTTTATGATTTTTTTTTACCATATTGGTACATACCGAAATTGTCTCAAACATAAACAATTTATTTCTGCGGATTAGCACGTTGAGTTGGTTTAATAGCAGTTTATTTAAAAAAAATAATATATTTTCCCTATCGCGCCTGGACTAATAGCTACGCCTCTCAAAAGACCATAACACTCAAATAGCCTAGTTGTTACGGGAAGAGCACTTCCTTATTGTCACTAAAGGATTGACAATGGGATTATAGGGACTTAAATGGCTTTACCAGGATATTAGTCCTTCAGAGCATTATTAATGTTTTTTAAATGTAACAAGTCTTTCGGAGTTGAACTGAAGAAACGTCAAGACTGAAGGAGGGGGGAGGGGTTCGTAAAGGATACATAACAAATAATCTTTTATCTCTTCAGTGTGTTATGTACGTGATGTCCAATTGTAACTGATAATTGTTAAGACTTCCGAAACCCACTCTTACCAAGTTACTCAATGACTCATTAGATCGCCGGTGAAATCAGATTCTCTTTCTCTCTCGATGTAGAAGAGATAAAATATCGGTTTTCCACCCCAGCACTTAGCCTCCTTCTCCAGCCTTTGTTTGACACCAATCGCTGTTTCCTTGTTCTAGAAGAATCACTTAGTATACTACCTAAGAGTTGGAGTACATGTTTTAAATCAAGATGAACATACAAATTTTTCCCAAAATATTATAAGTTAAAAAAAGTACTCGATTATTGCTTATTATTTTCAAAAATGTACCATTGCAATCATCCATGAAAAAAAAAATAACACACTCTCAAAATTTGAGGTTTTACTTTTCAAGATACGTAGAATCCAAATATTTAATAGAAAAAAAAAAATCCATCCGTCCGCCGTACACCGCTTTTCTCCGAGACAACGGAACCGATATTCTTGAGATTTGGAACCAAACTCATAGGCCACTCCAGGATGATCCTCAGAAATCGGCATTACGGTCCGCCTTTTAGTTCCAAAATGGCGGCCGATTAGATATTTCATACGTCCCTAACGAAATATTACCAGCTTTTATTTTGGATAGGATATATTTTTCTGTACGACGCAGCGTTTTAGATATATCATTGAAAACCCGTAAAAAAAGGATCTTTGCACTACCCACCCTCTATGGGCAAAAAAAGGGGGCCTTTAGTATGTTTACCCCGAATAATTTCACAAAGTCAAATGCTCTATTCTCCTCTATGCTCTCTACACGCCATTTTAGGTTTGTTATTTTCAATAATGAAACTTTGTAATCGAACAATACATTTTTTTTTATTTATATTATTTTTTTTTTATTTGAAAACTCGAAAACGTAATATCTTCCGGAACATTCTAGATGCTCATTTGAAAGATAATCTAATTGTCTGGGCTCTAAACCAAAGCGATAAGAAAAGCCGTGTGTATAGACACACTAGATATTTTCAAAATACAATTATTTGGAAATGAAAAACCATTGTATAATAATTTGCAGCGTTTTTATATATAATACTATGAAAACAAAAAAGTAAGCCAACTCACATTAGGCATTGGTCCTTTTCAGTTTTAATGTGATTCACTAAGACTCCCTCAATTTGAAAAAGAAATTTTATTTATAAACATTTTGCAAACAATTTCAACCATTCATGTCAGTATTGGAAATGGTAATTTTTATTTTCCTTCATTAAAAAGACAATTCGTCCCAAGTATTCAGTTGCTATGGTTACGCACTAATAATATTCTTTTTAGCCTCTGTGTTACTTTATAATCCTTCTGAATTATGCAAATTAATTTTTTTTATTTTTATTTTTTTTTAATTTTAGTTTTTTACATTATTAACGTTGTCTGATACAATAATCATCCTTTAAAGGAATTAAAGCAGAGAAGACTTTAACGAATTCTCTTAGAACCGGAAACTTCATTAATCCTGTTGCAAGAACTGACAACCCCCTTTTAAAAAATAAATGAAGCTTGATGCGAAACAATTCCGTTCTAATTGTGATTTCTTTCACCATTATGCTCTTCTAGGGAAGTACTCAAAGTAGCAATTAAAATTAATTTATCATTATTATTATTGTAGCTTATTGTTAACCCTACATTCCAGTATTTAATAAAATTTGTAATTTAATACGTAGTAATAATTTTTAAGTCTTTGACAAATATTTGCATAGCATCAAATTTAAATATTAAATCATAATTATTTAACATGCATAGATTATATAATCAAATATTTAAAGGAAAACAATACTTATATGATAAAAAACATAACATAGTAAAAATTAGAACATAAAAAAAGAAAGAATGATACTGCATAATTATTAAAATTGCATACATTTTTAATATGCCACAAAACGTTTTAAACGATATCAGACAATATAAAAATATTTTTTCCACTGGTTGATAATTTTTGATAAATTTGATTAATTGTTTATTAATTGTTGATAATTTTATGATAAATTCCAATCGTCTCGATATCATTCATTACTTTCGATACACTTCATACTTTCGATACCGGTGTAGCCCTACATGCTCCTGTATACATTTTTTAGTTATTTATAGATAAAAATACATATATACATGTTTTTAAAAAATAATGATGGTATTTTGTGTTATATTTTATATGTATGTTTTTTTTTTAAATAAAGTAAATTTAGTTACTATAAAATCTACGGTTTGGAAAAAATCGAGATGAAATAAAAATTTACTTATAAAAAGAAATTTCTTGTATGGCAGTAAACTATTTCGCCTGAAAGGACCAAATCCTTCTCAAATCTAGAAAATCCTGATCCCCAGAGCAATCCCAGGGGAATGCCTACATGGACATGGAGCCTGAAAAGGGCTCACTGGAATCTACTTCAAGGGAAGGAGGACTTTAATATCCTTGTTTCGGAAAGAGGCGCGGAGAAAATGAGTTTGCATCCAGTTATATGGTGCAGAAAGTAAAACTGACGGAGGAAGCTCTGGAATTAGATATGGAGGAAGGAGGGAAGGAATCCGTTCTTTGGATATCCAGATAGAACCATTGTTTGGATACGGCATACTTTATTTAGCTCTTTTTTTCTTTCTGCTCACATTTGTGTCCAAATCGAGAATTTTTTTTTTCTGATCATTCTTTTCATTATACAGTAAAATTTCGTTATAACACTCTCCTAGGTAACAGAGAAAAGAGCGCTATAACTGAAAATATGCCATAACAGGGAAATCATAAAATCAACTAAAAAAAAATGTTTTAATTTATTTAAACTGCAAATATGAAAAAAACACATTTAAATCTATATGTTTGATATTCCTGGTTTAAAGTACTCAGTTATTTTTTTCTTAAGGCAATTTAAAATATTTTTAAAACAGCCTTTTTTTTATTTGTTTATTTGTTCAAAAGGTTCATCTTGCACTTAAGAAGAGTACCAAAAATATGAGCTAATCATCTATAAGGCGTTTAAATCATATGTTGTTTTTACTCATTTCGTTTCATTTTCTTCTTCCTCATTTAATATTTTTAGACGTGGGATACCTTAATAGAATAAGATCTTCGCGACGTTTTGCTGAACGTGAAATCAAATCAGCTGAGACAGAAATCGGATCCGAATACGAAAAAACTACAAACCTTTGCCATCAATAAAACTACCTATCATTTTAAGTTAAGTAACAACTTTGCACGGTCGATTTTGCTCCACGAAACCTGTCGAGGACAGAATAAAAAACCGTCGGGTTGAAACGACGGAGTTAAAACTGCCCGTGTAGGGCTGCATCGGTCTGACACTTCGTTTATTCTTTACTGTTTCGTGCATAACATGTAGCTTCAATTTTTTATAAACTTTTATCAAAAGAAAAAATTTACTAATACGGTATATAGAAAAATAAATTACCGACAAACTATTAATTATTGTATTAAAATATGTTAAAACAAGTTGTTTACTTATATTCATACGAATCTATATTTATATCTTCCTTTATTCGGAATACTTGAGTACTCTCACCAATTCCATCCTTTTTTTCACCATAATATTTTGATTTATCAGGTGAGTATGCGAAGTTATCCAAACTGGACTTGAAAAAAATAACATTTACGTTTCCTCGAATACAGTTCAGAAAGCCACAACTAGCAAGTGGGAAAACTGCGATATCAAAATTATTACTGCTTTATTTAGATATTATTTAAAATTATTAGTGGTGTTTACTTCCGGTGGTCTGGGGAATTTGTAGTAATAATATAAATTACGCTAAGGGCCCGACCTCAACTGAAAAGGAACTTTTTGGGGTTTCTACCTGTCTTGAGCGAGCGTAGGGAGCGGAAGTTGACAGCTGTAATTAAAGGAGTCATAATTTAAATTATGTTAAGGCCTCAGCCTTAACTGAAAAGGATCCGTTGGAATTTGTTTTTATCTCATTGGCGACTGTAGAGAGCGGAAGTTGACAGAACTAATAATTTTAAATAATATCTAATTAAAGCAGTAATGATTTTAATAGTTCCGATGAATACGAATGTTAGAATCTAATACAAATCAGTTAGTTACCTCAAATGGCGCTAGAGGATGCTAGTTCGGCGAACACGGGTAACTACGGCAGGAGCCAGTGATAATGCGTCGTGATTGTAAACTTGTACCAAAAATTGCTCTAAATAAGAAAGTTAGTTTTTAACCGAAAAGATAAAATAAAAGTTGTTAATATGTTGATAAGGACAATGAGCGCTTCCTACCGGTGCCACACATCAAGCGCATATGGTTGGATAATTTACTAAGAATTTTCATATGAAGAAATATACTGAAGCTGAATTACGATCGCACTCAACTGATAAAGCACCGAACAATTAATGCATTATTTTTGGTTATTTGGGTGTAATAAAATAATAATGAAATATTAATAAATAATAAGTATGAGTCTAAAACATATTTGTGTCATTTTAATAGTTTTAAAACCCTGGAGGTGGTTAAACCATTATTTATTTCTGATAGTGCATCTCACATTAATTATGATAAATATATTTATTAAATAGTTATGCAGAAATAATACATATTTAGGTATAAGAAAAGACGATTTGTTTGAATAATATTGCCATATCTTAAACCGGATAAGCCGAATCCATCTCTTTCAATCTCATTTAATACCTTAAAAGGTTTACTCCCGGAGATACATATCGCATTCCCAGAATTTATATGACTTTCTCAGTTCAGCGTGCAATTCATTCCAGAACAGGGTTTATAAATTGTTTCGAGTTTATATTCTAGGTGAGCCAACGGATACCTCTGTAAGTGGATATGAGTTTTGAAATAAATGCACAGTTTCATTATACATTGGCTGACAAATAAACGCATTCACTTATAACAACATTAGCTGAATATTATGACATCTCAGTAATAAATTATGAAAAGCAAATAGAAATTACTTTGCCTTTTGTGACGTGTGTTTTATAAACTATGACCCAGAGTAAATCCTTCTCACAGTAAAAAAAAAATTTATATCAAGCTCAACTTATTTGATAAGAATAAGCTATGTTTATTATAATGTTACGAAAGTAATCTTTTATTATGTTTTATGTATTATATTTGTCTATTATTGCAAGCTTATTTTAAGTAATTAGCTAACTTTAATTAATGGAAATACTTTGTCATTGAATATTCACATTGTGATACATTTTGTATTGAAGTATATTTTATTGAATAACCTCGAAAGAGGTGTGTCTGTCTTCAATTTCGATCAAAATTTTTAAAGTGATTCTGTGTTAAAAAAAATTGTTTCGTGCAACCGTTTCGTCCGAGGGGAGAAATAAAAAATATTAAAATACACTTAAATTCTTTTACTTTATATCTTGAGTTTTCAAAATGATACCGACATAGTTTTTCCCCAAAAAACATGTGTCTTTTAGATTATATTAATGAAAAATATAAACATTGAAAAATAATCGATTTTCGGTCAAATATATTTTAAAGAGGTGTTTAAATTATTAAGTAAATTTGCCTTTTACATTTTTTTCACACCAGAAATGGTGGCATATTTTGATTGGCACACCAAAAAAAAATAATGTTAAAAATACCATCGAAAACAATAGATTTTTTTTTTAATTTCGACGGCGATGAATATTTTTAATCCACGAAATTACGGTCCGTTATAAAGCTCAGTCAGTACCTCGTCATCAGTTAATCCGACTTCGAGATTCTTGGACAAGTTAGAATAAATTGCGTTTCTTCTTTATACCCAACAAATTGTGTACCTAGTTTAAAATTTCGATAACCCTAATATTTATTATTTCTTGGTGTCAAATAACGCTTTCATATACATAACTACTTTATATACTAGTCATACTGCCCAAATGCATTAGGATGCTAAATAATACAGCGTACCTATCAATCCCTCATTAGAGAAAATATAAATACATTTTTAATCTCCCTTCCATTGTAACCATTAATCTTCACTCTATTATATTAAATCTTTTCTTTTTCTTTCCTTTGTTTATTTTAATTTGTCTACTACACTTACATAATAACCCAACAGAACGCTCAATAATTTAATTATCTCATAAATAATCCATTTAATTATGGCATTCCCAGCAAGGCCTCGGTCATGACCGTTTAGGCACATATTATAATTTTTTTTCAAATTTATTTTGACTAAGAAGCAATTATTTTTCCATTAATATACCAAAAAAAGTAATATTTTGCTGGGAAAAAACATATGGATATCATTTTCTAAACTCGATCTCTAAGTGTTTTATTTTTTTTTCTTAGCTCCTAAACGGTTGACTCATTATAGAGTTTTATCAATGCATAATAACAAAAAAAAATTATCGAAATCGGTGCCGGACACACCGCGAAATTCCCTTGTTAGTATGCCGATCTAACTTAGAATGGTGAACTGTCTATTTCTGGCTAATCTCGTTTTGGCTGCTGATGTGAGATATGCTAACTCTAGTCAGAATTTTTGTAAGGTAGTGTTTTTCAATTTTGATGATGTCTGTCGAAACGTTGCGAGGGTTAGCTATTAGTGCAATTTGAGAGTTACGAGGCTTTGTGTTGGACTCTTCCAGTAGTTTCATAATAATAGTTTTTATCTTATTGTGAGAGAGCGATTATGATAATCAATAGTAAATAAAATATTCAGTTGCGTAATACTGTTAATTAACACTAAATTAACATTTTCATAGAGGAAGTGTGCATTGAAGCATTCTTAATTTTTAAAAACAACAAATCAATAATTTTTTTTTTATAAAAAATATTTCGTTTATATATAAATATAAATATATATATATAAATATATATATATATATATATATATATATATATATATATATATATATATATATATATATATATATATATATATATACACCCAACACATCATAGTTCCTGAACTCACCCTTCGACTGAACGCCGAAGTAACTTATACCAGTTACTATCTGCCGGTCCCTTGTTTTGAATAATTCCGCGGTTCCCTGAGGAGTTGGATTAAAGTTAGAAGTAGGTTTATATCCCTTTGGAACAAGTCGCATTTGAATATTTACATAACCTGTAATTACAGTTTCGGTTGGGCTGTCCTTATACAGACTCCATTGAGAGGCTCAGAAAAATTTGCATGCAAATTGGAACCTCTCTCTCCCTCCACTCGACATCATAAACATTTCACTTTTCAACAAATAATCCTTCCTGGGCAGGTTCGTCCCGTTTTGTGGAACCACGGAGCAAAAAGTAAGCTACGAGCCGAAGGAATATTTTTTAAACGCTTATTATAAAGTCTATAATAAAATAAATAGTAATAATTAAATATAATGAACGGGGGAACTCCATGCCGCTATCACTATCGCTGGAAGTAGTTGAGTAGATAAAGTCCAAGGACCGCATTTTGTCAATGGATATTAGTTAAGAATTGCTAGAAAATATCAACTTAGCGGAAAATCAGCAGTATTAAGTTTATCTATGCATATAAATGAGCAAATTGAAAATTATAGACTTACTGTGAACTCAGAATTAAATTCTCTACAAATTTGACATTTTTCATTTGGAATAACCATTTTTGAGTCACAGATATGTAAAACTGAGAATAACACACTTTTCCGTTAAAATAGTAAAACTGCCGATTCTGCCCAAACTGCTGAACGAAATTTAGTATTTATAAAGAGCATTCGATGAATAATTTAATGCCCTTTGGTTTTGGCTAGAGTAAAATTTTCAGTGCGATGAATCCTTCTGATATAAGACCGAAACTGGAAAAAAGTGCCAGATTTCAGATTTTTTCGCTTCAAAAATTTTAGTTCGCCTCAGAAACCGTCGAAAAATTATAATAATCTTTTATTTGATGTCCAGACTGGATTAAAATCATTTTCAGCTTTGATTCGCAACAACTGTCTAATTTTACTAGGTTTCTTTAATCGAAGGGAGGATAAAAAAAAAAAAATAATAATTAAAACTAAAATAAAATAACATGGACTGGTAACATCCGAATTACTAAGACAAAATGCTAATATACTCGGATTTCGCATACTCAACTACTTCCATCGCCTGCACTAGAAACCCGAATCGGGAAATCCCACATTAAGAGAGAGGAAGGGAGCGCTCAGATCTAGTAATAATGTCTATATCATCAGCCTGGATTTTAGGTTTCCCTGATGGCCATTTCTCCTGATTAAATAACAGACAAGCCAATGCATTCCCCTGTCTTACACCGGTATCCGCTCGATCTCCTCAAAAAGATCTTGACCTATTAGCACAAGGCATTTCGTGCTTCTCATGGTCATTTTCACAAGCCGGATTAATATTACTGTGTATACATTAATTGCTTTCCCTACTCCTAAATTTTATTATGAATAGATCTTTAATATAATTTTATTTTTATTTTATAGGTATGTTTCATCCTGATTTTCATATCTTTTCAATATGAGGTTTAAATGAATCTTCATGAGGTACGTAAATATTCCTTTATAGTTTGAAAATATATATCTATAATCTACTATATTATTTTGTATTGTAAAGACCATTTATTTTTTAATGCCTTCGAAAAGATAGGTAGTTTACCAAATATTTTTCCGTTGTATACTCATGGAAGCATTTATATGTTTTTGTAGATCTGCTAAATGAAGTAGTAAATCAGTCATTGCAGTATTATTCATCAATGAAATTTATCGTATACAATCATAAACTGCTTAAAACTATTAAATCAATGGCCAAGGGTTGAAAATTTTATCATTCATTTGCATGATGGAATACCACAAAATTATTTTAAAATGATGAAGCATCCCCGTTTCTGTAGGGTTTTGAACGCCATTATTCGTTTAATTGATTGAGATATGTGATGGTAAATAAATCAATTATAGTGTATGTAGAAGTCATTATACACATACACACAAAACATAAATACAAAATAATTTTTTAAATATACTATTCTGTCTTCCTCTCTCAGTATATATATATATATATATATATATATATATATATATATATATATATATATATATATATATATATATATATATATATACTGAGAGAGGAAGACAGAATAGTATATTTAAAAAATTATTTTGTTATATATATATATATATATTTTGTTATATATATATATATATAACTTAACGAGTCCGGGTTAGAAAACTTAAAAAAAAAATAAAAGTTTTTAAATAATAACACAACAAGCGCTGGTTAAGAACTGACTTTATGTCATAGAACTCGCTCCTGTACAATACGGATACTCCCTAAGTACAAGTTAAGAAATACATAGTACAAAAAATAATAATATATGTATATAAAACAAATACAAAATACAACTTTGAAATATGTACAGTCTTAATACAAAGAAACAATACACTCTGTGACTGCAAAAAAAAAAAAAAAAAAAAAAAAAATTATACAACTTCAATATATATACCGCCAAAATACAAAACACAATATACTCATTGAATACAATATTACAAAAAAAAAAAGTGATTACACGCAGTTGTCTCCCGCCCGTTAAGGCGAAGACGCTCCAGATCCCAATGTATCACCTAAGGGGAATTTAAGTTGTTCTATATGAACGGTTCGCCTCTTTTTGGGCTCTCCCACGGTTTCGATGGTCACGGCATTATGCTCCCGGATAACGACTACGCGGAATGGACCCTCGTAACGCCGTGTCTCCTTTCCTTCCGACCCAATGCGGCGATATACGATCGACCCTATTTTGATGTCCACCAGACGGTCCCTAACCTTTACATTTTCCCGCGCTACCCTGGTTCGTTTCTCTTTAACAATTCGCTCACGCACTTTTCTCCATAACCCTCGGACTTGTATCTGGTTTGTAATGATGCCGCGTTCCTCTGGCGAGTTCCCCGCCGTCCCCTCTTAGTCCCTTCCGGGTCCGCGCAACCCAAACAAGACCTCGAATGGTGATAAACCAGTTGCCGAATGGATAGAGTGGTTATAACCTGCTATCGCCTTACGCATTGCTATGTCCGGCGACAACCCCTTATCGACCTCGTAGACCCTGAGGTGATCGCTGAGAGTGCTGTGTAAGCGCTCAATCCCTCCCCGACTCTTCGGATGACTCGGCGTTTTAAAATGCCACATGACCTCAAGGGTTTTCATTTTGTCGGTCACCGCCGTATTATCAAATTCCCTCCCTTTATCGGATGTGATACGGTCCGGTACCCCGTAAACCATAAACCATGTGTGCAGGGCCACTAAAATCACTTCTGCCGCTTTCGCCTGAATAGGATGTGCCATGGCGATTTTACTAAACACGTCAATTATCGTCATCCACTGAAACCCTCTCCATGTGAACGTGTCCTCCTGCAATTCGCGCAGTGGCTTATCTCCTGTAAGTGTCTCCTCCGGTACTGCCCGGGGTGGATGACGGTCATATTTCGTAGCCATGCAGACCTTGCAGGACCCAATAACATTCTGTATCTTCTGTTTCATGCACACCAAAAAACATTTCCTTTTCAAGGCCTGTAGGGTCTCACTGACTCCCCGATGATTGGTTTTGCCTTGATGATATGCAGTGGTCAATTCGACTTGGCGGTCCATTTTCCTAACTGTTTCCACCAGCATCCTACAGCGAACAAAAACGCGATCCAGGATTTGCTCTGTTTTCCAAACTTGCTTCACCTTTTCCCAAATCGTCGCATTGCCCATATATAAATGATGTATGGGCGCTCCCTGGGGCAGAAGCATCCTTCAACGCCTGGCAAACTCTATCAACGCGAACTCCCGGTGGCGATGAAATTATATTGATACGCGACCGTCCATATCGGAGGTATTCGATAGACAGTAGGCCCGCGGTTTTGGTATTCCAAATGATCTGTCTCGGTTTATCATTGGCGATCTCGTCGATCTCCTCCATCTCTGCCGGTCTCTCTCCCGACTAACTCTCTGTACCCGACGATGCCCCTTCCTGTCCTACTCCCGTAGCAGCCGGCGTCCCTTCACCATTCGGCGACCAGTCCTGCAGAAATTGCCGAATGTCGCGGGATGGCCCTGCGGTAGCATCCTCGATAGCATTAACCGTGATTGGCCTCGACAGCCAGTCCGCGACTACGTTCTCTTTGCCGGGTTTGTAAACAATATCCATGGAATATTGGCTTAGGAGCTCTTTCCATCGTGACACACGTGCGGACGATTCCTTTAGTTTCCCCACCCACTGCAAAGGACGGTGGTCCGTCTGAACCCGAAAACGTTTCCCAAATAAGTACGGGCGAAAATGATCGATTACCCACACAACCCCAGGAGTTCCCATTCCTACGCACTGTATCGCGCTTCGGCGTCGGTCAATCTTCTACTGGCGTATGCGACGGGACGGACCCCCGCTCTCCTGAGACAACACCGCACCTAATGCGTATTCGCTGGCATCGGTAGTCACCGTGAATTGCTTGGTGAAATCTGGAAACACGAGGGCCGGTTCCTCCTTCAACCGCGCCATCCATCTCCGAATGTTATCTTCCATATTGGGCGTAACGATCAGACGCGCCCCCTTTTTTAACAAACTATTAATGGGCACCAAATATTGCGCCATATCCAGGACAAACCGCCTATAATAATTAAGAGCCCCCAGAAGCCGACGGATTCCTTTGATATCGCGGGGAATAGCCATCTTAGTAATTGCCTCGACTTTGGCAGCGTCCGGACGAACCCCTTCCCTCGATATCGTATGGCCTAAAAAATTTATTTTACCCTTTCCCAAAACCGACTTGTCTGGGAATAGCCTTAATCCAAACTCGCGAATCCTCGCGAACACCTGTCGCAAATGGTGAACATGCTCGTCCTCGGACTTACTGAAAACAAGCAGATCATCCATATAAATTTGACAGATCCCCTCGTCGATGCCCCTGAGGAATTCGTCCATTATGCGCTGGAATGTGAGGGGAGCTTTCTTCAGCCCGAAGGGCATCCGCGTAAATTAAAAATGTCCCCGCTCGAACGTAAGCGCGGTCTTAGCTTGATCTCGCGGGTGAAGTTTGATTTGATGATATCCAGCTTTTAAATCTAATGTGTTGAACACCGTCGCCCCACTCAGTCTGTCTATGATATCATTGAATCGCGGGATGGGGTACGCCTCATCCACAGTAGTACTATTTAATTGGCGAAAATCTACCACTACGCGATATTTTTCCGTAGTTTCTCCCGGCGCTGGTTTCTTCTTAACTGCCCATAAGGGACTACTATATGGTGAGGAACTGTTCACAATTATCCCCTGTCGCTGCAATTCTTCTAACTCCTCGCGAATGTGACGCCGCAGTGCTTGGGGGTACCGTTTTTCCTTCACGTATGTCACCCGATCATGTTTGAGGGGAATTTCGTGTACCGTTCTCCCAGTGGTTCCTAGCACATCTCCTTCTTTATAGAAAATGTCGTGAAACTCCCGCATAAGCGACCGTCTCCAATCCTCGACATTGCTAACTGCCCCGATCCTGGTATCCTTGACAGCCCGGTGACACACGTATGTCTTACGCCCTAGTTTAATATGCCACCTCCCTTTTTCGGTTCTCACCTTGGCGCCTACCCTCTCTAAAAGATCGCACCCGACTATCACCTGGTATTCCCTCGGCATGCTCTCTACCACGTGTACTCGTAATTTGCCCTGTCCTTCTCCCCATTGACGCAACCCTATCTTTACCTCGCCTATCACGCTACATGGCCCACCCAACGTGAGAAACTTACAGCCGCATTTTCGAACCTGAAGCGCCTTCCCTTTGCCGCATAAGTTCTCTACAGCAGTTCTTGACAACAGGGTGCTCAAGCTCCCCGTGTCCACTAGGCACTTCACCCCAATCTGAATCTCAATTATAGGCAACCAACATTTGAGCTTACTTTTAATGGTGTTACACGTGAAAGCTCGGTCGCCTCTCTGCAGATACCCTCCTCATGCCGACGCCTGAGTCTTCCTCCCTGCCATCGCCTGCCGCTGTCCTCATGCCTGTGTTGCCCGACGTCGTTGCCACTCCCGGCCGCTCCGACTATCCTCGCCGCTGCTGCTACCTGCCTAGGACGCTTCCGCTCGTCTGGAAATCCTTTCTCTTCCACGCACCTCCTGCGCGTTGACTTCCATGGGCTCGCCGTGAGACACTCCTTTTCGACGATAAATGTACGGACACTGCCGGGCTATGTGCCATTCTGTACCACATTCGAAACACTTGTCCGGGGGCATTGTGCCACCAGATGTCCTGGTTTACCGCATTCATGGCACCTCCTCTCTTCCTTCCTACCAAGTTTCCTCTCCATTACCGGTCTCCTATCCCGGTTCGTAGGCTTTCCCGCCGGTAGCTTTCTGCCTCTCTCTTTCTACTAGCTTCAAACCGAGGCCGATTTCTATTCATCTCCGGCCTACGGAATGGAACCCTGGTCCATCCTACCTCTACCTCTATCTACATCCTACCTATACGTTGCCTCCTCGTCTCTGGCGCTGGTATCCACCATGTCTTGTGCACATTCTAGAAAGCTCTTTTCTTGTGGCAAGCCAGAGGGAAGAGTTCCTTCCTGTGTCTCGAGCCAATTGCACCTTCAGGATTGTGGCCAAGAATGCCATCGTTGCCTCTGCCTGCTTCGCACTCATGGTCTCCCTCAGCTTCTCAGTAATTTTATTGAATCGTGCCAATTGTATGCCCGCGTATTGGCCGCTGCTCTGGTGAGGCTTCCGCATTTCCCTAAACATTTGCAGCATGTCCTCTTCCGGAGCCCACCGACCCCCTCCAAACGCCTTCTTCAGTCGCGCCTTTACAGTGTCCCACGGAGTGTTCTCATCTGCCTGAATCAGGTTCAGCACACTCCTTTTCACTCGACACACCAAAGCCGCTCTCAATGCCGCAACTCCTCTAGCCTCAATCAAATCTTCCGCGGCCATTGAGTCAATTAGGGATATAATCCGGTCACCTCCTTTCAGAAAATGGTTTAATTCTCCCACTTCCCCACTGAACTTGTCTAGCTCGCCTATAGTGTACCTAATACCCTGGGCATTTGCTCTCTTCAATTTTAGCCGCTCTATGGCATTAGCTTCTACCGCGGCAAGATTTGCGTGCGCCTGCGCCAACGTGGTTGTCGGTTGAGGCGGAACATCATTAGGTAACGTTAGCGTAGGCGCTCGAAGTATTCCTTGCTGTCCGGTCTGAAGTCCGATCTCCTGCATTTCTCCATTCATTATTGACCGGTAACCAAAAAAAAATTATTCCGCTACGAAAACTCCGCTCCGCTCCCGGGTTTCGGCACCACTTAACGAGTCCGGGTTAGAAAGCTTTTAAAAAAATAAAGGTTTTTAAATGATAACGCAACAAGAGCTGGTTAAGAACTGACTTTATTCACCAAGTAATCCTACTTATATACTCTTAGGGAGTTGTTTATATTCCTAGTAGGATTAAGTTCTATTATTAGCTAGGTCTGGCTCTTAACTTATATATATATATATATATATATATATATATATATATTAACAATGTTCCTGGTGTTTAAAATTGCCTTAAAGACTATTTGTTTATTCGTGATAAATGCATATCAAAGGAAACTCTATTTGAGGTATCCTGACCCAAATGTACTGAATAATTTTTTCGTGTACGTATCCCTTTGATAAAACTTTAATTAACAACTTTGTTATGAAACATAATAAGCACACCGCCTGAAAACATCATTACTCCTGAAATACTAAATACTACCCCGTTCAAAGAGTTAATGAGTTTGTTTATTCTAAAAAGAAAAATTAACACAAGATGCGTGGGCGATGGAAACTGGACGAGACCAAGGTTGCCCTTTGGTCGTAAAATGAGTTTACCCTTATGAAATCCAGTTTAATTTTTTATTAAAAAAATTCCCCTCCCCTTACATGAATTATATACATAAAAATCCGTTGTAAATTAGTTGAAGTTTAAAGAAGTTAACCATGTAGGAACTCATAAAATGTTTAAAGTGAGTGTCATAGTATTAACCTTTATTTTTTAATTAGTTTAAAAAAAAAAGAAAGCATTATTAGTACATTTTGTTGGATCAGGCCTGTTTCGTTTTGCTAATATTGCACAATGTTGCTAGTTCTGAAAAACTAAACATTTTTGAGTCATTTATCTTTGCCATTATTTTTAAACATAAATAATAATAAGTTTTTATTAGTTTAGTTTAATTTTTTTCTTTTAGTTAATGTTCGAAATAAAAAAAAAATTCTTTTCACCGAGCTTTTTACCTTAGCTCTAATCCGTCTTGATTTTGGAACGCGGTACAAGTCTGCTGGTACCCGCACCTAACGCACACCGCTATCTGACAATGGAGAAGTAGTGTTACTAATTGAGATTTAATGATACAAAAAAGAATGTTAATATTATATCATTAACAAGAGATTTACTGAATAAAAAAAAAAGATGTTTTAAAAGGGTTTTCATGTATGTTTTCTCTTTTTTCTAATAATAATTATACTATTTCAGATAAAAATAGTAAGAGCCGTTTAGCAAACTTTTCAGCAAACGTATGAAACGATTTTTCTCCAAATAACAATATATATTTTTTAAATTTTATTCTTTATTGTATACAGTAAGAATTGTTTAAAGTGGCAAAACTTTTATAATAACAATATATGTTTAAGGCTTCTGGCACTGGTGAATGCCAAAATGAAGACTGAGAGTCGTTTGTATTTGATGCTTACGTCATCAATAGTCGATTTTTAAATTTTTAGGGAGCCGATAGAGGTAGTATTTACGTCCCATAATAAATTGAAACCCAAATTTCGTATTTTTGGCGCTTAAGCCTTTTTCAAAAACGATTTATAAATGTTTGTGTGTGTGGTAATATTCATGTTTGTGATATTTTTATTTCATTTCGATTGAAAGGTTTTTTATTTTATATACTAGCTCTTCGTGGGTTTATATGTTTAAAACTTACTAATTCCCAGATAATAAGTTCATATGTTCGTTATATGAAGAGTCGACGGATGAAAGGAGGAGAGTCACCCGTAATGCAATTCCAGAAAATTAAGTTTGGAGTTGCTCAGTCCATCAGTTGCTTCAACATTTCCGGCTGTTTCTTTTTACCATCTGATTCAACTGAGCGATATGAACATATTGATTTGTATAACTTCATTTCAAAAAAATTGACTTTCCCCGGTTCTTCCTTGGATTCTTCTCATGTGTTGTGTGATAATGATATGGATTAAGTATATCAAGATTACTCTTAAAATTTTAGATTTTAATGAATAATAAAATGACAAGATAAAAATAGTATGGATAAATTAATTAAAATGAGGGGTATATCAGTTGACATAAAATCGCATGATAAACTCTGATGATGAGGAAATTCTTCGAAACGTCGGAGCTTTATGTAATTAACATTAGTAAATGTTTAAGGAAAATTATATTTACATACTACCTTTTATAAATTACCAGTATCTAATTTTGTTGCCTAATTTGATATCTTAAAAATGTTGTTTAATTTCGTTTCTTTACTCTCATTTCATAAATTAGTATTGCAATATTGTAATTTAATTAATTTCAGTTTTACTGCGCCTACTCTTATCAGCTATTTCGCTAAATTGAATTCGCTCATGTAGCTTTTTCCACTTGTTTCTTTTTTGCATATTTCGAACTTGTGCTTTTTTTTTTGTTTTTAAATTTTGCTTATTTTATATATGTTTGGTTTTTACATTTTATTGCAAAACTGTCTATGAGCTGCTAAAGGTATATGATGGATATAGCCTATAAAACCGATTTTTATTTTAATGCGTTCGGAAAGCTCTGGAATAATAATTTTATTTTAAAACACTTCTTTAACATTTTGGTGTGTTGCGGTACAGGAATAAGAAAATTGTTAAAATTCATGAGTTGTATGCGTAGAGCTAATAACTTAATCTGTATGATCTGATTTTTCACAGTAATGCATTTTGTAGCTAATCAGAACCACACGCGACATTTGGACTGGCCCGGGCATAACTTAGTTATTCATATTTTACTTTTTTAGGTAAGCCTACAGCTCTTGCTTTTTAACTTCGAGGTGATTCGCGCTTTGAAAACTTATGATTAGCAAATAACACCAACTTTCTAATACTCTTACACGTAGTCATTAAAAAGTTGTGAACGAAACTGCAAATCTCATTTCGATATCTTCAAAATTGAATGATTTAGACTATTTTAGAATCTTGTATCCCAACGGCACTATTGTTTTTCAAGCATCTCGTAAACTGGAATATTGAAGACGTGATACGTCATTTACTTGTATTTTTTCATCGTCTTTCTATTAAAAATATTAACAAGCTGTAGGGTAGAATTTTTTCTGAAAAATGAAAAAAATTAATTTCTGAAATGAGTTGTCTAAAATTATGACAGGGAAATTGATGAATTCTAAATATTTATTTATTTTATTGATTTTCTTATCTTAAAATAAAAATTTGTACCTGCCAGCAGTAAAAAGGTGCTGGATGAGAGATCTCCTTTATTTATTTAACCAATAAAGTTCCAGTTTTTTTCGTAGTTCAGTTTTCCTCGATACTAATTTGTAGGAGCCTCCTTACTTCAAAAATAATAATAACATATTCCATCATCCTTTGAACCCTTTCTTGTGCTTGCTGAACTTTGCGTATTATACATAATGGAATGGAGATGGTATTCACTAATCCCTAAGAGACTTAATTGCCTTAGGGAATCCTTAAGGTGGTGGATCCTGTTTGTCTATGAGATCATTTATTTGCAGTGAGTTGCTAATATGTTCAATATTTATCTCCATTCACACCAAGTGAAATTGTTGATGTGATCATGGCATTCGGAGATGCAATAGTTCTTATATGATTAACTTTACTTATGCAAACCGTATATGTATATTTTTATACTTTATTATTATTGCTCTTGAAGTAAATATTTTTTAGGTCTTGGTAATATTTTTAATACAAAAGTGATGATGTTATGAATTACATAAAAATGATTTATCATGTCTCCAAATTCCAGTTTGTGAGATACCTGAAAAAAATAATGACGTTGAGAATGTAAGATTCTCAAACGATCTTCAATTTTGTTCAAGTTTATAAGTGTATTAAAAAGTGCGCGATATTAGCAAATCTCATGTTTTCACATGAGCGGTTGGTGAAACTATAAAATTAGACCTACGACTTTTTCCTTTGAATTGTTTTTATTATATAATCCGTTTGGCCATTAGAAGTATTTTATCCGATTTATATTGGACACCCAGTATAAATTATAAATCAGCGTTTGAAAAATCAAAATAACCGTGATTTTTTTTTTTTATACTCAACTTATTTGTATTGACGTCAATATTAATATTTTATTGCGAAAAATACAAATTATCAGTAAAATATTGAGATTTTTATTATATATATTGTACATATAAATAATCCATGGAATGTTAATTAATTCTTATTTTTTTTTATTTATTTTTATTGATTTATTATTTTATTTTTATTTCATTTATATAAACTATGTAAAATCTAATTATGTAGCTTTGTTAATTAATATGTTACTTTAATACGCATAATGCCGTAAGATGATCTGCGTAGGAATATAAGCACCCATTGCAGGGTTACTGCAATGTGGAAAAACGGTACATCAGGATATTGAGTTTGGATAATGCAGTAATCAATGGTTTTATATTTTTATTTAAATGCTCTTCAAGGAAAAATAATTTTGTAATTATAAAGCGTTGCCTTTAAATGAGCAAAAGTATTTCTATTCAAATTAATTCCTATCAGATCTGTTGATATGCTTTGAAAAATTTTCTTTTGGAAATATTCCCTAAGATATTACAGGCAAATCGATCCGATTAAGATTTTAATCTCGCTAGAAAAAAATATGTGAACATTCTGCTAAGATATTAATCATTAAACTAATAAATAAAAAAACAAAAAACTAACTTTGATACATAAGCAGATTTTTTAAAATGTTTGCTTTCAATTATACTTAACTAAAAAAAAACGTATTAGTTTCATATTTGAAAAATAGAATATTGGAATAGTTTTTCGTGGATCCAATCTAAGTTTTATCGGTTTACTTTCAGGACTGCTCACCTATCTGTCTGCCTGGATAAATCCAACAATATTTTTCAGTGATTGAATAGGGATGGTAGATCATCTGTCAAATATCAAATATCTGCTTGAGTTATGCTCCACAAAACTTTTGTTGATAGAGGCTCGTATATTTTCAACTATTTAGCCTGCTTCTTGCTACCTTTGGTATATTATCATGTTTGTTTAAACGACTATAATATAATATAATACTATAATATAGTCGTTTAAATCAGATCATATTATGACTTGTTAAAAATTGTTCAATGATAAAGGTTTTTTATTTTGTATTTGATAACTTCATCAAGTGCATTTAAAAATAATTTTATTACCTATTTCAAAGTATAAAGACTTGGGTAGCTCAGTGGGTAAGACACTCCTTATCGGGTTCGAGTTCGGCAATGCCAGAAAATTGATTATATATTATCTCAAGCGCGGATCGACTCTCGGGACGATTAATTTCTTGCTAAGTACCAATATAACTAAATTATAGTGGTATATTTTTTCTTTTGACTTTTCCAAAGTATTATTTATTTATAGACTTTTTTGGGCACTTTAAACAATTTAGCAGTTTTCGCAATATACTAAAAATTACAAAAGAAATGCTCAATCATAAAAAAAAAAAAAAATGTAAAAATAACATAAATGCCTAAATTTGAATTTTTTTATAATTATAATAAATGTAATGTAAATATCAGGCCTTATGAATTATATAACAAACCTTTATTGTTACAATTGTGTTATATTTGAAAGATTTAATATAAACTTTGCAGAACTAATATATCGAAGTTAAGGCATATTTATAAACACAAGCCTTACCCTAATAATTTTTCAGATGCTGCATACATATAAAAATGTGGAACAATAGAATCATATCATATTTGATAGCTTACATAAATTAAAAATTAAAAAATAACCTAGGTAAATATCATCGGTTACTTCAAAATGTTTAGATGTAGTTTCAGCATAGAAACCATTCAGATTTTTATTATCAGTATTATTAGTATCTGCGAAATCCAAATTATGTTCAAAATCAAATATCATTATTTTCGGGCTATTACTTTCTCTATGAATTATTTTTGTAAATCATCGAAATCAAAAAAAAAAAAAAAAAATTAATACGTTTTTGAATGTAGGGACAAAGCTAGGGAAATTAACCTAATGAATATGTATTTCTATTTTCTGCTTTCGAATTGTAAAAATCTAATTTTATATAAATAAGATTTTCTGCGGATGTAATTTCACCTTTAAAAGGAGTTTTCAAATTGTCAATTTCTGTAAGGTTCTGAATTCAATACAATAAAAATTGTGTCTGATGAGAGTTCTAATCCCAACTTTATTGAACTAGATAGAAGATGGTTCAACGAAAGCGCACATCATCAGAAATAAACTAGGGGAGTGATGACATTTAAAATATTTCTTTAGAAGGGTTTATCCTTCGAACTATGGAAGGTCGGCTAAGTTTTTCAATCCTTGGTACTATCCGACGATCGTTTGAACATTTACAGATGAGGAAAGAAACCACCAGCGCGCCATATGCGCTCATCGATTTGAACCACCACATGGCCTCTGAGGAAGTTCTGTTGTCGAAGTTAAGCTATCAAAGTACAACTCAGAGTGTCACAGCTCCGCAGTTTTAGTTTTTTGCCCTTCAGTTGAAATATATTGCTTCGTAAGGCATATATCAATTCATAACCTCAACTAGTCCATAAAATTATAATTTATGGAGTTCATAATATTAATAGTTTAAAATAAAGGTTCATAACATTAATAGTTAAGTGCTAAATTCGCTAAGTTTTACAATTTAACAACAAAAAAAATCCGTGAGCAGTAGAACTCCGTCACTAAAGTCGTATTTTCACGTTAAAAAAAATATAAAAACGGAGGAGTAAGAAAAAAATTGAGACCCATAAAAGACAGTTCCCTAACATACCAAAATTTACACATACTTTTATTATATGGTTCTGCCTCACCACTGACCTTCGATGGGGAACCAAGTCGAGACCACCAAAGGATACTTCCCCAACACTAACTCAATTCATATACAAATTTTCAGCCCTATAAACAAATATGGTGGAGCTGTAGCGATGCGCAAAACTTACAAAACGCCGAAATTTCAGGTAAACATACTGAAATTTTGACTGGAATTTACCCATTCTTTAATTGCATCGTTCTGCCTTGAAGAAAGCCCTACATACCGATTTCAGTTCATTTGACTCAAAGGGGGAGGTGCTCAAATGTAGCGGGAAAAAAATAAATAAATAAATATATATATATATATATATATATATATATATATATATATATATATATATATCAGACATCTCCAAATCTTCCATATTCGTGCTCTAGGGGTTATGAAACGGATAGAAAACGCAGTCCCACCGCTCGCCTCTGACCTTCGACCCACTGCAATAGTCTATTTTTTCGGGAGATATATTAGTAAATAGGCCATTCTTTGTCATATCCGAGGCCTTCTGCCCGGAATTAGGTTACCACTGGAAATATGTTTGAAATCTCGATTGAAAGTTTAAGATGTTTAGATTCAAAATAATTTGACCTAAAAAAATCAATATGGCGGACCTAAGATGACATCAACCATAGTTTAGGAAAATACTAATATTTAATCAGTCATTGATTTTATGAGGTCAGTGACCGAGGGTTTTGGGGTTAGTTAATAAATAATTTGGAGTATTATTTTGATAATTAAAATGGCGGATTCATTAGGGCTTCGAAATTTCTAATCAATCTTTTGGCTTAAAACTCATTACCCAGGGATTATTGAGGATACTAAATCCGAATCTAATTTTATATTTATAAATTTCACTCTAGGGGATGAAAATCGCTTTAATTACTCTGATCAAGTTTTTTCGGAGCCGCTATATAAAAATAGATTAGATTACCCGAATCGTGATTATTAGATTGTGTAGATTGTGTATACATCGTTTAAAGATATGGAAGAAATGTTCTTGAGTGTTTTCGTTTTTTATTATTTTTTTGGGGGGTAAATCCAATGCATCGAATTATATTTTGTTTTTACTAAAGAACTAGACCATCTAAGAAATGATTTGAAACCCTTTAAATATTTAGACTCAATATTGGATTTGGAGGTCAGATTTGAACAAAGATACCCATTTATATATTAATTACATACAAATTTACTATACAAAATTTAAACTAAATAAAATCACTAATTTTATCATTTTTCATTAAGTTCATCTTAAAGTAAAATAGAACTAAAAATAAATGCAATTATGCCACGACTTATGTTATACGCTTTTCTGATAACGAAAAAAATAGTTTGGCTATAATAACATTATAAAACTACCAAACAAATTTTTCCTGATTAAAAAATAAACCTAACGTCGACTCACTTCATTTTTTCTTCTTTCTGTTAATGCTACTGGCCATGAAGATCTTTGGAAGCTGTAAGAAGATGTGGTCTCTTAAAGACATTTAGCAGATATTTAGACAATACTTCCGATAGCACATAATAACCTCACTTTGCTGCGAACCATAGTTTCCATGGTGGGACAGCAGTCTACCTAAGCACCGTAACCCTTCGGCAGTGTTCATTCCACCGAAGCAGTGGTCATAATTGGGAAAAAGCTGGCCGAAATTCTAAAATTTTTAATTTTGCCACTTTTGATTACTCAGAACGATAAACTTAAATTACTTTTCTTGAAATCAAAATAATGATATGGTAATTGATTATCATTATTTTTTTATATTACCTAATTGAAGAAATAACTTAATTAAATGGTTCTAAACCAATAAATAAATAAATATTTAAACTAAATATAAATATATTCATACAAATAAATATGGAAATTTCGATATATAAAAATATTGCAATTTTTACCCTTTTCAGTTTAAAAACAATTACAGTTATTCTTTAGGGTTAAATAAGTAAAAATGGCAATTTTTGAGCTTAAGGAAAAAAAAATGAACGACCAATAAAACTTATCTGAAAAATTATAAAAATTGCATCTGTGATTTCAGATTTTTTACAAATGCACATTTATTATTTTATAAATCTAAACTAATTTTAAAATGAAAATTTCACTCTGTGATAGGAAAGAGATTCAGAGAATTTAGGTACTCCAGTGCTTCTAATGAAACAAGATCTTCCCTAAATTTCCATTGCCTTAAAAACCAGTGGAACATTAATTTCTGATTTAATTATTACCCATTCTTATGTGCATAAACTAAGAGGCCTTTTTTGATGACAATCACATTTCATATTATTTGAAATGGAAATTTTTTGTTCGATGTATAGAAATTTTATTCGATATACAGAATATTTTTTTCTAATAAAAATTCAAGGTTCCTAAAAAAAAAGTTCGATACATAGAGATATTCGATATATGGAAGTTCGATATATATATGAAGGTTCGTTTACAATTTTTTTTAAGGTTTAAAACTAATTGAGGATATTATTAATCGAATTTGAATTTTTAAAAAAACTAAAATTTTTATATTTATTTTTAGGACAAAATTAATGATAATAAAAGATTTCAAAATTTCACATGTAAATCCCGGCGTAGAATTTTCAATTAGTTTGTTATTATTGTTAAAATAATTATTTCGATCACCAGTAACTCCTTTATTGTTCAATGAGATAATACCGACTTTGAAAAGACTGAAGTGTCAAGAGAAAAATTAACATAAATCAAATTAGAATATTATTGAAGATAGCTGTTGTAATAGTACAAGCAGATAATCGACACAAGTTCATTTTTATTACTATTAACAAATTATCCCCACTACTCCACTGTACATTGCAAATTGCACGAAATTCATTAAGAAAACCGCTGGATAGATTTTTTTTCCAAATTTTGTATTCTTGCTTTTTTTTTTTCTTTTTCTTTTATTGTATAATAAATTTCAAGTTAAATAAGACCCTTCTGGCGATTCCTAAATCGAATTTTAGCGTCACAGTTTCCAAATTATTTTGTTAATCAAAACCAAAGTTTATTGAATAACGTTCCAATATTTAGGTACTTGGTTTTTGGTCAATGTAATGTTTTGATGTATAAAAATGTATAAATTCATTATTTTGTCATGTTTATAAAGTACATTAAATATATTCTTGATTAATTTATTAGTAAAATAATCGCTTAATTGCTTAATTTAAAATTTTATTTCTAAATAATGAATCATAACAACATATAGTTTATTTCAGTTTTGCGATACATAGCTTTGCCTGAAAAAAAAAATTAATTTAAATGATAAATAATGATAATATCATTGGAGTCTGGAGGCATGGGACGATGTGGTTGTCAACTAACCACACACTGAAGTTATGGCTTCATCTCAAACTTTAAGCAATCTATGTAAGCTCGGTCGGTGTGAGATGTCTCCGGTTGTGGGACCTGCCATACTCTAGGAGAGGAGGTTCCGAATACCCAGGACCGGGATTCTTGGGAACTGTTGGGTTTGTAGCCAGGTTTGCTTTCGCAAGGACCCTAACTCGCTCGGGCACCGTGGGGTATTGTGTATTTTCAAACCATTTTAAATATACAAAATTTCAAGATGCTTCCGTTATATTTAGTGTAATATTTCATCAGACTGAATTGAATTTTTCAGAGGCTATTCTAACTTTTTTCACAGTAAAAAATTTATAGGTAATTACTTTTTGATTACTACAGCGATGAAGCTACTTCACAGTGGGGGTGATTAATGAAGAAAGAAATATTCCATCAACAGCCTTGTTCCAAGGATAATCTTGCATTTTTTTTTCTTTTAGTGCGACATTTTTTTGTTAAATTCATTAGGTTAAAAATGGAATGTTGTTTGAAAAAGACTTTAGAGTAGAAAATTATTTTTTTTTAAATGTTTGTTCTTTAATGATCGGTGTGCATCATACCTAAGTCCACAAATTTTAGATAAATATATTACCATATAACAAAAAAACAAAAGCAAAACATATTTATAGTGCTGTTGTAACTTCTGCTCCACTGGTGAACCTACTTGCTATGTTAAAATAAGCAATTAGAATAATTCTTAAAGTAAAAAAAAAAATATATATATATACATATATATATATATATATATATATATATATATATATATATATATATATATATATATATAGAGAGAGAGAGAGAGAGAGAGAGAGATATGTAAATATTGCATATTTTAATAATTATTTATAAATAAAAAAAATTGAATGGACCAAATTTAAATACGGTCTTATGCTTATCGATAAGCGTTAGCGAAGTGGAAAAAGACTTTCCCAACATATTTTTCACCGTGCTGTGGAAGAAGTGGAGAACGTATTAATCTCTTCTCCAAGTTGGGAAATTAGATAATAGTACTGACGATCCTTCCTGGCTGGACTCCAGCGGCCTCAGGAACCATCACCAGATTACCTTTTAGCTTTAGAACCGCTTCCAGGTGAACATATTTACGAGTTGCTTACCAGAGTATTTCTTGACAGTAATTAAGTTTATCTAGAACATCTTGGTTTGCGAAATAATTAAACATACTGTGAACGGCATTCCTTAGAGAATATATGCTGAGAATGATTTTTAAGAAGTAATGTTATATTAGCTGCTCAGGCGGGGATGATTTACTCCTTTTTCAGACATGAGTTTTTAGTCAAGAAATTAGAAAAATGCACCGAAGGTTTTATCCTGAAAATATTATTCGGCCAACAAGAAATGTATGAACAAAACGTTAATCAAAATCATCTTCTTTTTTTTTTTAATTGTGCTGAAGACCTTCCCTCACATAAAATGGAAGGGTGCTCAAGTGGTCTCTTAAAGCTCAAGAAGTACTACTATCAAGAAGTACTATCTTATTCTTCAATCCTTACTTTTTGACAGATTTTTCTGTTCTGTCAGAAACGAGTCAAAGCTTCTATTAGATGATTCACATCTCTACTACCCCAAGGATAAGTGTTCGCTCCACTATTGTACATTACATACTCACATGACAATCCGTGGGGTCATTCAGTTAGTGACACAATAATTTTAACAAGACCTAAAAATCCGACTAATGCTTCACAGTACAATATCAAAAAATTATATGAATATTTTAAACTCTGGAAAACCCGATTAAATAACAACATATCACATTCTTCGACAAAAATGTGCTCTCCAGTTTATCTTGACAAACACAGACAGGCTCTATTCACTACATTGGTCTGACATATGACCTTAAGAAAGACACGGGTTTCATTTGTCAAAGAAAAATGAAAAACTCTCAGCTAAGACTTTTGCATTCACTTTTTTTAATAACATTCAAATTAAAAACATAAAATCTGAGCATTTACGCTTTCTTACTGATGCGTCACAGATATATAGGACAACTGCAAGGACCCAATTGACAAATCTCAATTTTTTCTTTAAAATACTTTCAGAATAATAAAGAAAGCATCCTGATATATTTGCAATATTGACTTGCATAATGACCTTCAAGTGTCAGGCTGTTGACGAACACATCCGGACCCACTCAAGTTATTCCAAGAAAAATTACAAGTACACCTCAACATACTCAGAAAAGACATGGTTACAACACTTTTGCCAGGTTAACTCCTCTAGAAGGCAGATGGGGAAATGGAAAAGAGATTCCTTTAATTATCGATTAATGGTAATATCCAACCAGGAGGAGGTGCCGGTGGCAATAGCACCCCCTCATACCTCTATTGTCATGTCCTGGAGTTTATATTTATCCAATTCACGGTCAATACCATTGATAGGCAGGTGCAAGTGAAGATTTTCAATTAGAAAAAAAAAAGATGGAAGGGTGTCGTTTTATACCTTCACAATTTAAAGATGACCCTTAAAATTACCCTAGCTGATATTTGAAATAAACCATCAAAGTTTTATAAAAAAAATAATTAGTACAAAAATTTTTTTTTTAAAAAGAATTATATTTTTTACCGGTTTTAAGAATGATTCTGTTGGGTTAATCTGTTATAATCTATATGCAGTACCTAATGGTATGGACTTAGACTGTCAATGAATGGAGTGATGACTTTTTATTTTTGTAAAGCTCTTTGCGTTCCTCAATCTGAACATATTTCTACTCACCACTAAAATCTTATCTAATGTTAGATAAATGTTTGACTAAAAATTGTGATCAGAAATCAATAATACTTACTTTTAATAATTTCAATAAAGTGAAGTCAAAATAAAACAAATAAAATTATAAGAAAAATAAAACGTTTTGCTTTAGTTTTGAAGTTGTTGAATGAAATCAGGAATATCTAGACAATTAAAATCTAAATTTAGTAACTCAATGGAATTGTTTTCATTATAAATTCTACCTAATCTCCAAAGTAGTTAAAATATGAAAATTCATCTCAGAGAGCAATTTCTCCTCCTTTAAATATAATTTCAAATCAGGGACCTAAAAATGAAAAAGTTTTATATTCCTTGTCATTGCGTTTTCCTCGTTACATTATCCGTGTCCTTTTACAGTTTTCTATTTCGTATTTTATTTTCACTGAGTGGTTACGAGTTGGAGGGAGGGGGGTTGAGCTTTTAGTAATTCCAGCCATCCATCATAAAAGTTTAAATTGCCCTCCACTTGCACAAATTCCTCCGTCACGGGAGAGTTGGAACTCGGAACCCGTTGGGAAATACTTAAGCAGGCTCTGGCTAATGCATCAGCACATATTTTACAACTACCTTCGGCTTTGGTTCCTATTTCTCGTCAACGAAACAGGAATTTTCCGTTGATTCTCGCCATGAATTAAATTTTCTAGAAGTTTTAATTGAAAGAATAAATCGAAGTGTAAATGAGAATTAGTAAAAAAAAATATAAAATTTCCCCCAATTTTCCGATTAATGAAAATGATAACGCATAGAACATTATAATCAGCGTTTCTAACCATTTCATTTCACTATCAAAAGAATGCTTTCTGCTGAAACTTCCAGTTTTCAGCCAATGTTCGATGCACTAGACAGTCGAAAATAACCAATATAAAAAGATAAGAACGTTCTAGTTATAAATCCATCCACAAAGAAATACTTGAGAAAAAAGTAAATTTTCTTTCCGTGACTCTGTATCCTTTATTGTTTTGGGATAATGGAATCATAAGCAGTTATGTAGTCTAGTTAAATTTATTTTCGCAACAACATTCTTAATCAATATGCTAATTATTAAAAAACAGTACATTATAAGCGATGTTTACATTTATAATTTCAATAAATAATTCTTTACTTTGGAAGAATGCGTGCACAACTCAAAAATTAACGATTTACACTTTTGCGTAATCATTATCAACTAGACGGTTATCATAACGCAAATGTTGGAAAGAAATGTATTTTCGAGTTGTGCAGGTTTTCTTCCAAACCTTGTTCCAAAAATTTTTTGTTATTCATAATCAAATGCTTAGTTAACATTCTTGAAAATCGTTTAAATAAATATTCTTTTAGGGACTTGAAAGAAGTGAACTAGTTACCAAATTAGAAATGCTTCATTATATTATATATTTATAAATTTGATTCCACGTTTATTTATTATTTTATTTATTATAATTTTTGTTTTTTGTCCGAATGATTTTTTCATAGAAACATTTTGCGCTCTTTAAGAATAGTTAGTATAATGTAGTATGTATTTAAATTTTAAAACACTGATGATTACTGTTGGAAAAGTTCAATTAGAAGTATCATTCAATTTTTTTTTTTTTTTTTTTATAAAAGATTTATATTTTTTTATATTCATATTTTATTTAATATATAACACTCATAACCAAGATTTTTTTATTATCACTCATAGTTCATTGAAAACTGTTTACAAGATTAGAAAAAACGAGGAGAGCATAAGAGATGAGATTTTTTTTTTGTATCGCTTTCCATTAGTTACAGGGAACTCGGAATCCATAAAGTATGGTAAATTAAGTGACAGTTAACTTTTTATTTCTGGTAAGAATAATAATAATGAAATTTTACGCACATTGTGCAATTAAAAATAATAATAAAAAAAAAACTTTTTAGGAAAAGAAAAAACCGACTTCAAAATTGTGCACAAGAACCACTAAAGAAATAAAAATATTTTTTCTTACAAAAGTAAATTATTAAGTGACATTAGAAAATATCCCAAATCAAAATGAATAGTGCAGTAAGTTAATATTTGTTTATGCTGGTGCTAAGCCACCAACAGTGGAGCACAACTTGCTCGTTTCAATTATTAAGTTGTTTTAAGTTCTTTTAAACATTCTCAAGTTGTGTAGCTACTTGGCACTGTCATCAAAAAATATTAACTTATTGTTCTGTTTGGATCATTAGGAATAGTTGCTAATGTTACTTATTGTATAATTTTTTAAGAAAAATTATTTCTATGTTTTTAGTGGTCCATGTGCACAGTTTTGTAGTTTTTTTTAGTGGTTTTTGCGTACCGTTTCAATGTATTTTTTTTTTCACATTTCCCAATGTTTCCCCAACAAACTCCCAATATGAAAGCATGCATGTATCTATAAGCATAAATATTGTATTTATCGCGAGTGATTAGCAGTTGTCCATTGGGAAGTTCATCTCTCTATCTCCAACAATATGGAAAAAATATTTTATAATGTTTTATGTATTCTCAACTTTTTGTTCCTATTTTATATTGTCTCACGTATACGTTTATGATCATATGTAATGAAATGTAAATTGCAAATACTTGAAAAACTAAAATATACTCTATCTATAAATGTTTTCGTATGATCTCGGATAAATTTATAAAGAAGGGGGAGAGGGTACCCTTTTGATTAAAAAAAGAATAATAGAAACCGGTTCAAGAATGGCGAAGTTATGCCTGGACAAACATAGAGTATAAAGTCAAACTCCTTTTAAATCTTTTGTCTATCTAGAAATTTATTTATAAATATAATACTTATAACGTTTATATATATATATATATATATATATATTTATATATATATATATATATATATATATATATATATATATATATATATATATATACATTTATATTTTCACAATTCAATTAATATCACAATTTAATCCTGACCTATTGAATTCAGTTGTTTGAACAGTTTCAATGTGGCCTTTTCCACCGTCAACACAGGAGTCCATGTCAACATTTAGATAGCTCTGGATATCAGTTATGTATGTAAAGTCCAATAACGGGGTTCTTCTCCATACTCGTCCCATTTGCATTTGTTAGCACAGGTTCCGTATTTTCGGATGTTTGCCGATATTTCTTATCTTCTCTTAAAGATGAATCGTATTTTAAGTTGTATAAATATGAGATACATTTCTGGAGATTAAGGCCGCATTCGGATGATGGCAAAATATTATTTATTGCACATTCATTGAAAAAATTTAACTCAAAAACATTAAATTAAAATATTTAGAATTTCTTTAAAGGTTAAAAATGCAAATGTTAATGGGCACATATTAATTTAATACCATGTAAATATACTAAAGAGATAATTTAACCTTTTTGACTTGCGACTTTGCTGCTCCTTAAAATTAAATTTTGTTTTTACTACCATCGACAAAACAGTAAATAGTATATTTGAAAAATTTTTAATTATGTAAATTAAGTCGTTACTTAGTTGTATGATTATTTAAGACAGCTAACGGGCGGGCGTCGAGCAATGCTCAAGGATAGAGAGGGCCCTTTCCCCGCCCTTCATCACTTCTCCTCAATACCTTAACTCAAGTAGGCGTCACTTGAAACGGCCCAATGTTCATGCGCGTTATTTAGGTATTTAATTCAACCTCACATATATTTCATGAAAATAGAGTTGAAGAGAAACCTCTTTGGGAACAAAGAGCGGTTTGAAAAATGGCTCTAGGACCATTTTGGCCTTTGTTCAAACATTTTTTCGAAATCACCATTTTTTACATTTTCCCAATTTTCGGGAAAAGTAATTATTTTTTGCATATAATTTTTATTATAGATTGGCTCTAACAAAAGCCACAATTTAAGCCCCAAAAGAAGTCCCTGCGATAATTGAAAGCCCCGTAATGGAAAAAATGACCATATTTTGCGGTTTTAATTTTTAAAAAAGTTATAGATCGACTTCAATTTTTTGAAACTCATTTTTTCCGAATTTTTAAACGCTATTAAGTATTTTTTTTCTTAAACAATTTTTTTTTTGCTCATCTAAAAGTGAAAAAACACTTTTCCTCACGTTTATGATTTTTTTTTTTCAACATGATGCTAAAAACCTATTTTAACTAAAACTTATACAATTTGTTTCTACTATTTTTTCCTAATTATAACGTCGAGAAAGTTCCGTGGCAATTTATTTAAAAAAATTAATATATTCACTCTATCGCGGCTGAACTAACTATATATTGAGTAAAGATTATTGTATTGCATGTTATAAATTAAAAATAAAATTTAATGATCTTAAATAAAAAAAAAACAGAGGCGATTTTGAGGATATAGATATAGGAGAAAATAGGTTTGAACAGGTTGAGAAATTTAAGTATTTGGGGTCTGTGATTACTAGAAAAAACGATATTCAAGAGGAAATAAAGGCGCGGTTAAAGGTGGGAAATGCTTGTTATTTTTCGGTATCAACATTACTTAGGTCGCGCATATTGTCCAGAAACTTAAAACTTAGAATATACAAAACTATTATCTTGCCTACAGTTCTGTACAGGTGTGAAACGTGGCCGCTAACCTTGAAGGACGAACAACCCCTTAAGGTCTTCGAGAATAAGGTATTGCGTAAAATATTTGGTCCAAAAAAGGATGAGTCAACTGGAGAATTTAGGAGGTTACACAACGCGGAATTGCAGAGCACCCTGTTAATATAATCGAAGTGATATCATCGCGACGGTTGAAATGGGCTTGCAAAGTTGTTGGGCTCAGTAACGAACGAATTCCTAAAAAGTTAATAAACGCTGAACCGACTGGTAAACGTCCGAGGAGTAGACCGAAACGTAGGTGGGAGGATTTCATTTAGGGTGATCTAATGAATTTGACGGCAGTCGGTGGACCGAGGTTTGTAGGCAGCGATTTGTGGTATCGGCATCGAACCTTCGGGTTCGCTAAGCCTTTTATTATTATTATTATTATTATTATTATTATTATTATGTTATAAATAAATAAATTTAAAAACAAATAAATACAAATTAAAATGATAAGCAATATAAAACAACTTTTTTTTAAGTTGAAAATCGCCCTCTATAATTTTCATATTAGTTTAATTTTCTTTAACTTTGTCTTTAAATACTTTTTTGCCTAACTTTTTTGTTTATTTAGTTTCCATCTGTTTATTTTTTTCATTTATATTTAATATTTCTCTTTCGTTTACACCATATTTATCATTACTCGTTTCCATCTCTAATTTTTGTACCACTTCTATCTACCTTCTTATAATTTGGTAAATTATTTTGTTATTTAATTTGTGTTATTACCTACCATTTCTGTCTCGTATCAATATAGGTTGCCAGTAATAATTGAAATACAAATTAGTTGTTTTTATTTTGTTGACTGTCCCTCGAAAAAAACAAACATTTCGAGTTACCGAAGTTCTTAATTTTTAGAAAAACAATATTGTTCTGTTTGACAATTAATTATTTTAAATAATTTTAATGCCTCTCTGAACATGTTTTAAAATGTGTGAATTATTTTTCTAAATAAAAACAATTACCTATTTGTGTTTTGTTTTATTTTATTGTTTTCGGCTTTACCTCATTATTCTCTTTGGCTGTAGCACATTTTTAATTCCTTTTATAAGAACGGATTCATTTTTAATACTAAAAAAAGCGGCAATAGTCTATTCAACGTCTTTCTAAATACTTACTAAGTTATTTAACATTCCTCCGTTATTACATTTTTTAGAGATGTTATTTTTTTCTCCTCATCTTTTATTATTTAGGATTTTCAAAGAGCACTATACCCAGAATTAATAAAATGCGGTTCGAATCCAGAAAAAATGAATCTGTTTATTACAAATTTATGATGAAAAGAAAACGGGCTTTTTATGTCCCTAATACTAATTTATATCAGAAATAAAACGAAAAAACAGAATTCGGTATAATATGGTTAGGTGTGAGATCAAATATAAAACAAATAATAAGTTAATAAACTGTTTGAATTCAAGCCGACATTTCGACATAAGTAGTAGGCGTCATCAGCGTTGATTCGACAATAAACGACAGAATTAACGATAATAAAGGAACGAAATGTAAAGGAATCAGAAGGAGATAAAGAGATAACCTGCTACTTATTATTTAAAGCCTGCTGGAAATGAACTTAATAAAAATAATATCTTAATGATATCGGCAGTGAAATATCAATGTTAAAAAAGAAGAATCTTAATTATATCGGCACAGAAATATCGATATTAAAAAAGCAATATCTTAAATATATCGTCGCAGGAATATCGATATTATAAAAACAATATCTTAAATATATCGGGCCGTGGTGGCAAATTTCTATTGTTCACGGAGAGTACTTATCTTGCTTATAGGTTGTTATTTTAAAGGTTGTTAGTTTTTAACGGGTTATATTTATTTAAAAAATACGTGTTATTATAATTAGTATTGCCATTCTATTTACTCATGTATTTTATAAATCCTTTTCAATTTATAAATCCAATTCATAAATACTATATTTTATTGTATGAAAGAACTATCATTTCACCTAGATATATGAGTCAATGATATAAGTAAAAATTACCAATCAATCGATACAATAATAACGTTTTAAGCACTGATATTGCAATCCATTATCCTCAAGAGTTTCTTAATAGCCTTTGATCATCTGAATTACCAACACATAAATTAAACTTACAAAATTAGTTCTCCAATTATGCTGTTACGTAATTTTCAACCATCCAACCTCGTACTTCTTACCAGGTTACGAATTAGAGCTATGCGTGAATATTATAATAATATTATATTCAAGCCAAAAATATTATTCAAGCCATTAAATTAATAAATAAATTATGGTGACAAGGCAGATTCACCCTTCTTCCAAGTAAAGGCGGATTTGGAGTAGATTCTGTCGCCCACAGACATGGCGGATAATGCCGCCGTCTACAGCCGATCCTTACGGCTACATATACCTGAGTAGAGATCATTTTTATATTTATGTGTGCTTAATTTAGCTATTATTATTTTTTTTAATAAAAAACATCTCAATTAAAAATCCAAAAAAATTATAATTCGTTTGAATCTACAAACATAATTTCACTCAAATTTTTCCGCTCCACGGAAATTTCCGCTCAAGGCAAAAATGCCTAGTTTGCCTTTATGTAATTCCCCTGCTGCTTCCATGCAGCGCCTCATACGCCAAATGAATAAAACAGTTGTTACAATTTACGCGATCTAAAACATAAAAGTTGTAATGCGTATGCAAATATCTAATTTCAACAATTTATATCAAGCTTTTAATTATGTTCATTTAATCTATATATACTTAAATCTAGCAATACCGAACAATTGCCGGGTCAGCTAATACGAATATTAATATATCGATGATACTGAATTTCTCGTATATTATATTATTATATGATATTCAGTTTCATTTTTATTTTACATTCTTCGAATAAAGATTCACTATGAATGCAGTATTTTTTTTTTTTCATTTTCAAACCCTTATATTTTTTGTAATTGAATCCGGTGACCTATTTACAACCCCTTCCCAATAGATATGAATTCTAAGTAGTCTTTAAAGATAAGAGGACAGCCGGCAGTAGTGAGGAAAACGTGAGATTTGCAGAAATATATTGTTTTGATGGAACTGTTGAAATAGAGCTCTCGTGTGTTGTAGTTGCAAAGGTCATAGGGTGAATCTCGGGGCTTGTTGTCCCCCTCGCAAAAGTGCTCAAGTGTCCCTTCCCAGCCCTATATTCTCAGATAGTAATCTCTCAAGTATTTTTCCAGGATCCCGTCTATCTATAAGAGAACGATTGTTTACTTTTCTTTTCAAGATCTTAGATACTTGCTTTATTTCAGGACATATAGTTTTATATCGACTATTTCACACCTGATTCAAAATAGTTTTTATTAAATTAATGGAACTCTTGTAAGGCATTTTTAATGAAAGGTTTAAAGAAACGGGAATTCTATATTTCTGACCGAAGACAAACATCCATACGCGTCGGATACATATTTAAAATGCTAAATCAGTAAATAGTTAATTTAAAAAAAAAAGAGAGAGATAATTTCATCTTATAAACTGTAATATATTAAAGACCACATTATGCAGAGTATTTATGGAGTAAACGTCAATAATTCAGATAGGTGTAGTCAACCAAAACTGTAATCCAGCCCCGCAAACCGGACCGTCCTATCTTAATCTGTTGTCGAAATATGATATTTTTAGCCGTTTTCCATACAAAACCATTGTTAAAAAGCAATGCATTACACCTGATATTTCATTGTTAATTTTAGTTCTAACTAAAACCACTTTTTCCACATACAAATCCTGATTTCTCTACTGTAACTAATTATTCCTCAACTTTTGTCGGCATTTTCGAAATCTAACATGAATTTTCTATAAGATAGCAAACATTTCATAGGAAAGTATCGCTTCGCCAGGCGATCATAGCAGCCAAAACAAAGTAAAAAAGAAAAACGGATAAGTTTAAAATATACTCGATAAAATCGCACGCTATGACTTTTCAACCTAGGACCTTTGGAATTGAAAAAAAGTTTGCTCTATTTCATCGGCTTTCCAACGATATACCCAACTTTGCGAAGATAGTCTAATTGCGCAGAGATATTAAAGTTGGGAGGTCAAAAAACTTTTGACCTTTTGATATTTACTTAAAACAATATGAGTAACTAAGGTATTTTTGTATCTTGTTTTATTTTCTCACACCTTCTACATATTTTGCGTCAGAAAAGTGAATTGTTTTACCTACAATTTTAATATTTATTTAATTTTAAATTTCATTAGTCGTTTTTCCCCGAAAAAAAATAGACTATTGCAGTGGGTCGAAGGTCGGTGATGAGCGGCGGGACTGCGATTTCTAACCGTTTCATAACCCCTAGAGCACGATCATGGAAAATTTGGAGATGTTTGATATATATATATATATATATATATATATATATATATATATATATATATATATATATATATATATATTTTCCCGCTACATTTGAGCACCTCCAGCGGCCCCCTTTGGGTCAAATTCTGAATGAGCTGAAATTCTTTCTTCAAGGCAGAACGATACCAATGGCTAAATTCCAGTCACAATTTCGGTATGTTTACCTGAAATTTCGGCTTTTTTTAAGATTTGCGCATCGCTACAGCTCCACCATATTAGTTTATAGGGCTGAAAATTTGTATGTGAATTGAGTTGGTGTCGTGGAAGTGGGGGTCTTGACTTGGTCCCCCAACCCCCCTGGGTTTTCCGATTTTTTAAAACATTTGCGCACCTTTAAAGACCCTCCAAGTTGAGTTAGGGAGCTCAAAACCTGTTGCATTCGAAAGGAAATTAAATTACCTATAAAACAAAAGAAGTTTCATCGAAATCGGACGGGTATCCCCCCCAAAAAAATAGACTATTGCAGTGGGTCGAAGGTCGGCGGTGAGCGGCGGGACTGCGATTTCTATCCGTTTCATAACCCCTAGAGCACGATTAAGGAAAATTTGGAGATGCCATTTTCGGTAAATTGCCATTTCATATGTAAATTTCGGTATGTTAGGGGACTGTCTTTTGTGGATCTCAATTTTTTCTTACTCCTCCGTTTTTATCTTTTTTTAACGGGAAAATACGACTTTAGTGACGGAGTTCTTCTGCTCACAGATTTTTTTTTTTAAAGTTGGCTATTACAATGCAGTAATTAGAAAATGAAATGTAATCAATTAGTAATCTCAGTCGGGTAGAAGTTTGGATATTATTTCATTTAGCTGAAAGGACTTAATATATACGTTACCTAAACGTATTGGATAACAGCTTTCTCAATGCTATTGACGATAGGGCCAAGATTCAAACTAGACTGATTGTTGACAGCTGAATGCAAACGCATAGAAGCTGCTGAATTATCTACAACTCCTGAAATCTCAATCGAGGAAAGAGAAATAAATAGGTAATTAATGACTAGAAAGTTTGTAAAATAAGTATAAATTTGTGTATTTATTAAATTTATTATTGACGACATTAGATACTTGCCTCAAATAGGTAACGAAATTAAACACGAAGGAATCATAAGCATTATAACTGATATACTCGTACTTGCAATGTTAAAGCTGTGAAATAATGTAATAGTGTTAAGAGGCAATGCATTACCCCAGAGATCTCCCTGAGTAATTTAGTTCTACCTATTACTGGGACTGAAAAGCTGGAGTGCTAACAAAGTTAGTGCTTACTCTAGTCTAAACCCCCCCTTTCCGTTCCCCCACAGTGTTATAAAATATAACTCTAGAGAAAGGAGAGCTGAGATGGAGCACTAAAATCTGAGGCTGTGAAGGATGGTCTATGCAGCATACTCGTGCAGTAGTCCCTTGTTGACGCTAGTAAAAACGTTCTCAGCCAGAGAGCTCTACGTCCCCATATCTTTTGCAGTCTCGCGTCCGTAGTGTTTCCTACTAAGCAGGAATACCCTTATTTAGCTCTCTCACTTTTACGTTTGTTCTCTCCTTTATCAACTCTTTATATTTTACATCTCACTTCTCCTTATTTTTGTATTATATATACAGAATGGGTTTTTAATAATTCCCCCCTAACTAAAATGCATTAACAAGTGGAATTTTGATTATATGTATATATATTAAATATTCATTAATTTGTTATATTTGAGTGTTACAATATTGTCAAAGAGTGCAAAATCGGGCTTGGTTTGCATGATTTACAAAAAAAAAAATTCTTACCACCCAAATTTTATAAAGTAAAAAATACATATTAACGTATTTGAAGAAAAGTCCTTCTTTTTCCGAAAGCATTCTAAGGCCGTGTTTTCCTTCCGAAGTGAGGAGGGATCACTCCGCTGGTGGTTGTAGAGATGCGGGTTAGACAACAGAGACCGTGCCCCTTTGCTTAACGATAATGTCCCTTAAGGGGATGGGCTATTGCCACCTTCCAGGCCTAGGAGGCGGGGCGATGTCACGGAACAGAGGATTTGGGCATGCCTTCAACCCATCAAAGAATTTGATGTGGCGTCGTCCAATAAACTCGCGCATAAATAGCTCTTCATGTATGACACTGTTCTATGCTTTTAGAAGCGGCTAATTTGTGAATACGGAGGATAAGCTGTAATATGGAGTTCTGATAACTCTGGAAGTGTACTCTTGTAGAGGTAGCAGAGGAGCGGTGCACCGTGGAGTAGCGTAGGTCAATTGACACCTTGATTTACTTGCAGTTACAGACGGAGGGTAAGCTGAGGTTATGATTTTTGCAATTTGTTGATTTCTTAGGTACTTTAAAAAATAAAAAACTCTTTTATATCACGAGAGTTACGCACTAAAAAAAATTACTCACGTTTTTTTACGTTATTATCTTGTAGGACTAGTTTCCGTTGTACAATGATCCCCAATAATCAAAATATACGTTTTTGAATTAAAATGTTTAGCGAACAATTTTGACATTTCACTGAGCTGAGGTGATTTTTACAATTTGTTGATTTCTTAGGTACTTTAAAAAATAAAAAAACTCTTTTATATCACGAGAGTTACGCTCTAAAAAAAATTACTCAAATTTTTTTATGTTATTATCTTGTAGGACTAGTTTCCGTTGTGCAATGATCCCCCAATAATCAAAATATACATTTTTGATTTAAAAAGTTTAGTGAACAATTTTGAAACCACTTTAGACAGAATATAATTGCGTGAACTTTTATCTAGACTTTTTTTTTACAATTTTTTAAACATTAAATATTTCAAAATTTACTATCTCAATGCTGATTGAGGGTTTGAAAAAAAATGAAAAATACTGATATTATAGAAAACTCAGGACAGCCAAAGTGGTAGGGATTGATAGGATAGCCAACTCCAAGCTTCATAGCCAAGCTCCATAAGCACTTGTGTTGCGCGTTATTATCCCCATTACTTATTTAATAATATCTACAGTTATGGATATATCAGCTGCATTACATTTATATAATGTAACTTATATGAAGGAATGCTTAGAACAAAAAAATAAAATAAATTAAGCTGTAAACTTGTATTTACTTTAATTTGTTAGTAATGGGCGATTGAAGGCTATAATTTATAATTTGTTTGAACGGCCGATGTTTTGGCCCATCAAATTGGGTAATTTTCAGGGCTAAAACATAAATAAGAGACAAATTGATAGACAATAACAAACAATAAATAGTCCAAGAAACTAAAATATAACCAGGAGGAAAAAAAATAGGAATAAAATGAATGACAAGATAGGTACAAAAGAAAAAATAGCAAAATAACAGACTTTTTAAATGTGTATTAAAAAAAATAATTAAAATCAGGCCTTTTGAATAAAAAAAATCATACTTATTTTAATAACTAAATATTTAGTTTACTAAATATTTTAACTTATACTAATGCCTAACACCTGTTTAACATTGGTAAGCAAACTTTAAATTGAAAATTACACAAAAGAATGTTTAAAATGAACCTTTTGACTTAATGATTCTGAGCCGAAGACAAATTGTAAAGATCAACAGAGATGAACCGACTATACCTTTTGATTTAGATCCTTTGATTCGCGTGAAAACTTTCCTACATCTTTAACAATTTAGTCTTCTTTTAAATAACAAAAAAAGTCTTTCTTTTAAAAATCAGTTTTATAAAAATTAAGATTATTAACCTAGCAGGAATGATATATTGAAACAAAAATAAAATTATTAAGGTAGTGTATGTAAGGCTCAGCGATTTCTTCAGAGATAAATGTTTTCAATCTAAATATGAGCATTTATGATTTATTTTTCTTATCATAACTAAAAAATTGTTCTATACGACGTCCACATCTTCCTATAATGCTTTACTTGTTCTTGTTTAACGATGGAATAAATGAAAATATTTGTCTTAACGCCCCAGATGGAGAAACGTATTTATATTCTAAAATGAGGCCGGGTTTCAAAAGTTTGGATCAGGTTTTAGTAATAAGCTATGTGCATTTTGAAGAATGCTTTTTTGATAAAGGACTCATATGTAGTTTCAGCCTTCATGTAAGGTTTCATGTAATTAGAAATATCATGCGTCATTTGTAAAGATGAAAACTCAGGCCTACGCTTTTGGTGTCATTTTTATAAGCTCATTCCTCCACTTCTATGAAAGGAAGCGAGAACTGGAACCATTTAACAAAAACAAGTATAGTTAACTAGTCTTGAGTGTGAGTTGATGACGTCACCGCTCAAAGCGCATCGATCGGCGATAAGAAAGATCATTCATTCGCTACGCTCGCGCGCAAATAGGATAGTCATATTTTTCACGAAAAAAGAAACTATATTAAATAATTTCTAATTTATAGGGAAGTTAGTATAAGCAATAAGCAAGTTGGTTCCACGCTATACAGCGAACCTCCTTTATACAACTATTTTTTAAAAGTTGTACAACTTTGTTAAAGCTCGCATGATGAATAATGATCATCGGCAAATGCTAGCCGGAAAGTGTTGGTAAGATCAAAAGAAGTTATAGAATAGGAAGTTATCGTCTGCCCATCTCCGCTGTTCTCGACAGTCGTTCATCAGCCAGCAGTGTTCAATTGTTTATTGATCTTTCTGTTTATACATTCCGTCTGAAAATCTCTGTACAGTGATGTCTATACATTTCTGATCAGACCACATAACGATTTAGCCACTCTTTTTTTCGCATTTTTTCAATAAATGCTTTATTATCATATCCCTCCAGATCTCTCAAAAGTGAAATACCATTGTACACTGCGAAGACCCTTGTGATGAGGGTCTCACCCAGTGGTATCTTCCTTTACGATTCACTCGTTTACGATGAGTTGCCAAAATAACACAAGCAGCTGACGCAAGCATTAAACCTTCCTCGTTCCTCGCCATCATGAGAACTGATCATATATATCTACTGGCTCACCCTTTTGTTATAACTTTGTTATAAAATAAAACTGATTTTAGTTATGCAAGTGTTAGAAGTTATATAACAAATAGTTAGAAGCTTTTACTACGAAATTGTTGTAAAATAAGGCTTTTGTTATATTAGTCCGGGAGCTGAGACCTTAAAGCATGTCTGATTTCAAGAAAATTTTTGATCGTCAAGGCCGAAAATATTTTCATAATAGACTGGAAATATGAAGGTCTGCCACCCTATCGGTTGTAATCAAATTTTAAAGATCAACAAATTCGTCATTTTCGTAACTTTTTTTTCTGATTTTCCCGGGTAGCTCGCTCCCAGTGCATTTTAGGTAAAACTATGACCTGAAAGTGTTATATTTAATACTTTTTAAAATTCGGAACAGCTACTGAGATACGGGTCCGTTCAAATCTACGAAATGTTAGATATTCAGTAGTTTCGTCTTAATGACTATTTTCCAGTGCACTTCAGTGCAAATTGCATTATAACTTGTAGAGGATTGAATTTTCTTTAAGAATTATACAAAATATTTGTAATTACCCTCAGCCAACGCCAAGAAATATTGAAATAACGAGTTTCCTGTCTCTAAAATTGTTGTCATATAACTTATCCTACATTACAAATTTAGTGTAAATTTCACTAATAATATTCATTATTTTTAATTTAATGAATTAAAATATGAAGAACTATTCAGGTTCGTCCCGAGGAGAAATTCCATGGAGATTGGAATAAATCAATCCCTCGCCTCCCAAACTTATAAAAGAACGACAAAACGGGGAACTAATAACGGTCCAGTTGCTTTTTAAATCTTTACCGTGCTTGGAGGAACTCCTCTGTAAAACCTTAAATAACTTACTTTTCGAACGGACCAAAATTAACTTTTAATCAAACGAAAGGATCTTCGTGTTGTTCTTGTTGAGCAAACTCAGTAAGTTCTTCTCTTTATAGCTCAACCAGGTTTATAGCAAGGGCATTTCCACCAGGATATCATAAAAGAAACTACTTCATCTTCCATATGAACAATAAAAATAGAGTTGCAACTATAATATAAAACTCTGATGAGTATTAACTTCTGAATTAAGAAATAAAAATATAAAGTAAATGTTAAAAATAAAGAAAGTTTTGTAATAACTTATATCGGTACTAAAACTATTGTTTTTCAGTAGTTATCCCTGGAATATAAGATGATAACCAAATTCCTCTTTTTTTTTTGACCTTCGGGTTTGTTTTGTGAGGTTCGCATAATAATGCAGGAACTATTCCTAAATGCAGCGAAATGGCAACCTGAGCATAATTATTCAATTTCTATAAAAAGATATAATGCCAATGACATGAATAATAATAGGGAGTGCATGAACAACCCTTTGACATATAATAATTAGAAACACGTAATAAGTGAATAAATAAAAAGGATTAATTGCAAATTCAAATTACAGCTCTTGAAATGATGATATTTTTTAATTAGTTGGATTCCTTTTCCCTTCAAATGTTTATTTCCCTTTTCCCTTTCTTCTAAAGCTCGAGGCTGTTGTATTTTCACTCCAGGCTTAAAGCTATTTTAGATGAAGATCAAAAACTTTTTCTACTTGCCGCCATTTTGTTAATTTCATAGATTTGGAAAAAAAAATAAAATCTACTTTATTGCAATGCCATAAATATTCAAAGTTCTTTCCCATATAAATTAAATAATAGAATCCAGAAAACACCCATGGTACCTAAAAGCTTCGAAGTTAATTGGAGCAATTAGAGAAGAGCAGTCGTCGCTAATGTTTCCAGCAGTCGAAACGATGTTAGAGAAATGCCAAAAAAATATAATAAAAAAATGGAATGCAGAGATAAAAATACATGTAGACCATGATGACATCAGACGGAGAATTGAAAGTGAGATTAGTTGAAATCATCGGAAATACCAAAAGTTTTTATATTTCACTTTTACTTTTAAAAAAGTAGATTGCTTGTAATGGTAGCGCCCTATTCATTTTTAGATTGCTCCTTATAATTTGATCAGAAATTTTGACTAAATAGGTCTTAGCTTAAGTTTTATATATACATATATGAACGACAACGCTTGTTCATCATTACAGATGTTAATTGCCAAGAATTAGGATTACCTTAGCCCAAACAGCCAGACAATTAGGATTACCTTAGCCCAAATAGCCAGACAATTAGGATTACCTTAGCCCAAACAGCCAGACAATTAGGATTACCTTAGCCCAAACAGCCAGACAATTAGGATTACCTTAGCCCAAATAGCCAGACAATTAGGATTACCTTAGCCCAAATAGCCAGACAATTAGGATTACCTTAGCCCAAATAGCCAGACAATTTTGTAAAATCTGGTACGATAGTTATGCATCTTGCGTTCAAGTCCGAAAGAAAATAGTAACGGAGAATTCGGTCAATAAGACAAAGAATGATGTAGTTTTAAAGCTCTTCACGTTGTTCTAAAAAATTTTGATTGAGGGCAATAATCAAACAATAATTAATAACAGAACTAACTGATGGCGATCATCTTAGCGTAAAAATAGAAAAGAGATGCACTTAAAATCTAATTTTTGCCAGTCAGAAACTCATCAGTATCGAGAAAATTAAGCAAGCATTGAAGAATAAAATTCGACCACCTTTTCTAACATCTCATAATTTATCTTAAAAAAAAATTGGTTGTTCAAAAAGCTTTGAAAAGTACCTTTATTAGAATTCATAAATATAAAAAAATTTCTGTTCTGTGGGTATAGTAAAGCTTTTATTAATTAGCTGGTTAAATGCACGAATTATAATTTTGTAATAGATTTATTTACTCTACATTAAAACAGGACTAGTAGCCTCAAACCTTAAAGTATCAATAGTTAAAGAATATTTTAACTAAAGATACTATGTTACACAAAACTTATCAGTTTACAAACAATATATATATTTCAGATAAATATCGTAGGTTAAAAAAAAAAAAATAAAATAAAACTTTTAATGTCAAATCATTGAATACATCAAATGCTCAAGTTTATGTTCACAACGTTTCGGCACAAGTTATTTTTTTATTATCAAGTAAAAAATAGCATTCGACACAAATTAATAGAATTGGCTAAATAAAGATCGAAATGGAATAATTACATTATTGGCATTTAAAAAAAAAAAAAGAAATACTTAAAGCGATTTCATTTTAATTCAGAAAAAAATATCAGTGGACAGAAACAGAAGGGTTTACATTTTAAGGAACACTAGTCCAAAACTATAATAACCCTAAAAGAAAACTAATCTATTTTTAAAACGTCGTATAATGCTGAAATACAGACATTTGTCCTTAAACCACTAAAAGGGGTAAAGCAGTTTTTTATATTATGAAAATTAATAGAGTATCATAATGAAAAACAGTGGTACAAATAATAACTGATTTTAGCAAGTACCATTTACAACTTTTAGAAAACAGGAAAATAACCATTTTGCCTAAAATTTGTATGAGGTAACTTGTATATGGACTTCAATTTCTATATTTAGTGGATTCCTAATCAATAATAAACAATTGAAAAATTATTAATAAATACACTCAGCGTTTCTTTTATTTAGCTATAAGTAAAAGCTATGTGAATGTCGTAGACAAATATTTTAATTTATTTTTAATGTTTTATCTTGTTTTTCCGCCAACTATCTAATAATATAATAATAATAATAGACATATGATAATAATAATATAATATAATAACATAGACATACATTCTTTTTAATTTTTTGTTGTCAAACATAACATAATTGGGAACAGTATGTTTTTGTGAATTTTTAAGTATTGTTATTGTTGAATATCTGGTATAGTTATAAGTCTGGGTTTGTTTTCCAAGTCAATATGAAATCTGTCTTAGTCTATTTTGCCAGTTATTAATGAAGAAGGAGAGTGATTAATGGTAGAAGTTGAGTCACTAAATTGATCAACTGAACAACGAAAGATTACATAAAATTGCAAGATTTTATCAAATTGTGTCTTATAAACATTTTTGTTACGGTTTAAAACCAGCATACGTACATGCACATAAGTATATATTTTTATAACAATAGTAAAAATAAATAAATAAACAGAATGTGTTAATAAAATAATGAAAATGATTTCTAAGCCATTTTTATTTTCCATACTGCTAGAAGGGATGGGTATAAAATTAAAATTACGGAAACAAAATTGTATACTGTCCACTTAAATTTCAAATGGAGATTTTTTTATGATCCTTTATATGTGAATATTGATTCATTTTTATTGCATCTATTAATTCTGGAAAAATGTAATAAACACTAGTAGAAAAAAATTACATTTACTAAATTACTACAAACTAACCAACTTCCAAATACCAAGCCTGTAGACATAAATTCATACACGTCTTCGTTGAATTTACTAACTTTCAGATAGTACCTCATATTGTGCTTTATTTATTACTGAAAAATTAGATAGAACATTTTAGGGTATGGAAAATTATATGAAGGATATTGAAAAGCAAAAACTCAAGTGTATTTCAGTTTTCAGTTTATTTTCCACACATTCTGTGCAGTTGCAAAACATGCTGCCATGCAATATATTGTTTACATTATTCCAAATTATCATTAAATTCACATTAGTTGACAATTTCTCCCCGTAATGTTTTTTATAGAATTTCAAATTTATATGATAGATTTCTTCTAAACAAGAGCCTCCTACAATAATTTAAATATAAAAATAAAAGTTTATCCCAGAAATCTTGACAAAGTTGGCTTTTGAAAGAGTTTTCTCTACAGAGTAATTGTAAAAACTACTAACCGAAGAACATAGTTTTTTTTTTTTTTTTTTTTTTTTTAGTATACAAGTATTTATATGAATTTTGCTGAAGCTGAAAGAAGTATATTTCATATTAAACTTTACAGAAAACATGCATTGTAATCATGTGTATTTTTACTAACAAACCAAGGATTACTAACAATGTAAGATGGCGGACGATTTGATTCGTTTCCACGATATAAATAGTTCAGATAAAGACCAACAACTTAGGCTGAAATGTCAACACACATTAAAAAATTATGTTACCTTATTGTGTTTTCTTTCTTGATCGTACCCGCAACCATCTTCTTTTTGATTACATTTACGTCCAACAATATCTAAATCTTTATAATATAATAATGAACAAAAGATGGATTCTGATTATTATTTTGTTTTCAGGATATTAGGTACTATTCATAATATAAATTTAAAAAAATTTGATTATTAAAAAAAATTAAAAAAAAAAAAACTTCAACGATTTCTATGCAGTCAAATGAAATAAATCAGTTATAACCCGACGATATTACGAAAATATTATTATTCCTGTCTCAAAAACCGAAATTAAGAAATTTAAGAAACCGAAATCTGACGAATTTTATAAAATCAAAGAATGGCGAAAATGAACTAATTTCTATAATTAACTAATTCCTGGAAGCAGAAGTCAAATTTACCGTAATGGTTTATTAATTAACGAATATATAAATGTCTAAAATTAAACCGCTTATTTGAAATGTAATGTGAAGACACACAAATGGAAACTATGCCCCGATGTATTACAATTAATTCCCATCTTTTAATTAGCTGTGAAGTTAATGACACTGTGCGATGAAAGGTCTTGGGTCAAGCTTGGTTCACTTTTGATCAAAGAGGGAGGGACCTTATTCAATTTGCTGCTTACCTGTTTGATCTCAGCCTCTAGGTATAAATGAAGGCTGGTTGGGTAGGTATCTCTTGACATTCATTCCTAAAGTACCTGAAATCATAAAGATGGTAAAATTAATTAACATTTTATTGTGCGTACAAGTTACAGTGGTTAGAAAATTTTAAGTAATCTCATGAATATACATTTTAGATAACAGTTAAATATCAAAAGTCCTATCTAGAGACGTTAACTTATAACTTATGCAATTATCGTGTGTTGCTATTGTTAATTATCTCGTCAATAAAATAAAAATTAAAGCATTAAAGCAAATAAAAATAATTGTACTAGAGTATAAAAATGATTTAGTTTCACTCCAGCATTCAAAAAGACAGAAATTCAGCGAATTTTGATTATATATTTTAAAAAATATTAAATTCCTTCACATAATACGGCCTACGCATAAGCTAATTTACGCTTAATGTATGTAATAGAATAATTTCGGACTGCAGTCAGTGGAATATTTCCATATAATATAATATGATATATATAATATTTGAACATAAAACGATCAGAATAAATTATTGATACACCACGTTTATGAAATGTTCCTCATATTAAAAATATAAAATAACAAATAACATGGCATATCAACACATTCCAAAATTAGTTATGTAAGGTAACTCGGGGAAAATGCATGTATGGGGATTTATTTCAAATCTTTTTTGTTGAGAGAGTTGCCAACTTTGAGAATTTGATGTAAATAGTAATATGTAATATAATGTAATACGTACCTATACACATTATATTGACACTATTTTTTAAAATTAGGATGATATATTTTAATCGTGAGTGTTTAAACGGATTACCCTACGGATTGTAATATAATAACAGAAATAAATGCAACCTTTTATAATAATTTATACTTTTTTATGCTGCCCAATTTACACTTAATTAAGTTAAATAGTTGTAGATAGGTAATTAGTTTCTCTTTTAATAATGGTAAAGAAGGTATATTACCGGTAAAAAGTATAAAAAATAAATAAAAAAAGTTTTAGAGGCTTCACTTCATCACATTTAAGGTTTTTTTTTTTTTTAATTTAAATTATTGTTTTGTTGTCTCTTATTTTCAACTATTTCTTGTTTTCGTTTTCTCAAAATTTTAGTAAGTGTAATGCAACTCAAAGTTGCTATGAATTGGTCATAGGTGGTGGTTTTTGACTGCCTCACTGTACTGGCAGAAAAAAATATTTGTACGCTTAGGTTTTCGGGAATTTATTGAATAAAAATTAACTTGTTTTTATGATAATTAACAAAATTCAGAATTAGAAGTAAAGGAAATTAGAAACATGTACAACCTAATCAATAAAAAAAAATTGAACATTTATCCTACAAAAAAAAACATTTCTTACAGTAACAGTTGTGATAATGACATGATAGTCGTTATCAGCTCATGTTTTTCACCTAATATATAATCCCTTATTCAAATACAAACACTGAATAAGCCAAATACACGGTATTTAAAATATTATTACATAGAAAAGTATTTAAATTGTCCAAACAAAATTATACATGGTTAATAAGGATGGCAAATGAAACAAAAATTAAAAATCATTAAAATCTGACACTCAAAGTTTTGGTTTAATATGTGTCTGGATGGTTTGAAATGAAATAATGCAATGAAAAAAATTACACCAGTAATCCTGTGCGAAAAGATATTTAAATAAATTTAAAACAATGAAATCATAAATATTTCATTAATTATATAAATGTTAATTAAGAACGTTCCTCCATATGACAACTGAATAATAATAATTCCAATCCATGATAAACAAAGGAGCTCTATTTAATGTAGTAATTTAACTGTGTTTTTTCTTCTCAGCCTCGATATAGCTAAAGCTTTCGCTTATTTATAAATAGCAACAGAAGGGATTATTTTGAGAGTGGACTCTCATATAATTATAATTTAGAGTTCAACCTAGTATAGTAGGTATAGTTATAGAGGAGGTCTACATTGAACCTGATCAGCATATTTTTCAAAGTCTTATGCGATATTTATTTGTTTATTTATCGATCTCTATTTCTTTTGATATTGAAAATGTTTCTTATTGTGCGAACCATTGAAAATAATTTTGTGTGATAATGTGACTACGAAATTCATAAACATTAATGATTTCACTTCTACGTGGTTGTGATAACAGTGATCAATTAACAAGCTCAGTTTTTACTAAATTTGAAATATTATATTATTATTTTTTTTTTAACGTTTACAAGAAGTTTTTAAATATACTCTTGTTATTCCTAAAAAGTTAAAAAGGTAATTACAGAAGCGTGTAGGCCCTTCACAGCCGCCATGTCACGCAGGAATGTAACACGCAAAACAAAAAGTAGATAGACTGCCATATTCTGCTGATAAGATAACGCATTCATTCTTCTTATATTTAAAATTTGTCGTGAAAATTAACATTTAATGATACGTCTTAAACAGCTGCTTATTTATCAAATATACACCAATGGTGTAGCCTATATACTCAAAAGTAGTAAGGACTAACACTTTTTTCCTTTTTATAATGATGGTTTTAATTGCGTCAAATTCGGGATATAGACACGTAAAATTATGTTAAAATCTATAAAAACTTATATAAAAACTTTTTTGAGAAAATGAATGTTTCATGTTTTTAATTAAAAAAAAAATTGTTATTATAAAATATAATTTTACTTTGGCATTTTGGTCGTCAATCGTTTCTTATTTGAAAATAATAGTATACACTTCACAACGTTGCGGTATTTTAGTCACTTGTTTCAAGCTTACCGCGAGAATGGGAAAACAACATCATAATCCCAATACACAAGAAAGGTAACCAAAGCGAATGTGGCAACTATAGACCAATTTGCCTATCCTCAGCAGTGTACAAAATATATACTAGGATATTAGAGCGGTGACTACGGGGTATTGTGGAAGAAGATATCGAAGAGGAGCAAGCGGCTTTCAGGCATGGAAGACAGACTCAGGACCACATCTTTTCCTAAAGAATGATAGTAGAGAAAGCGTGGGACAGAGGAAAGGCAGTCTATTTGGCATTCCTGGATCTGAGGGCGGCTTTCTGCGACTCAGTCCAGAGGCAGGAGATATGGGACACACTAAATACAAGAAGAGTGCCAGCAAACTTGGTGAGTGCAATAAAATCAGTGTACCCCCAAAGGGCATTGTAAGACTTAATGGTCAGACATCGCGGTCTTTCCACTTTTATAAGGGAGTAAAGCAGGGAGATAGCCTAAGCCCACTACTGTTTGTCCTCCTTATGGATGAGATATGGAAGGTGTGTAAAAGGAGATGCCCTAGAGCACTGGTAGGTTTTTGGAACCTAACTCCAGTACTGGCTCAAGCGATGATATACGCGGATGATATCGTACCCATAGCTGACTCTGAAGAGGATCTCCAGGTATCCTTGGAGGAATGGAATGAGGAGCTTAAGATTAGGGGTTTACAAATAAACCCTAACAAAAGTAAAATCATGTATGTCGGAAGAGAAAACGCAGAGCCTAGGATTGTGTGTAATGGTGAACCCCTTGAACTTTACGAATACTTATACGTATCTAGGAACCATAATAAGTAAAGATGGTAAAATAGACCAGGAGGTTCTGAATCGAGTGAAGACGGCCAATGGAGTGTATCATCAGATCTCCAAAAGTGTTATAGGCAAGCAAGAAGTAAGTAGAGATGCCAAAATACGAATTTTTAAATCCGTGTTCCTCCCAGTTCTCCTGTATGGATCAGAAAGTTGGACGGCCCTCGACAAGCACGTAAGTGGGATAACATCTGCATAAATGATGTTCCTCCGTAGAATAGTTGCAAGACCAGGAGAGACTGCGTCAGAAATGAAAGAGTTCGGGAGGATCTGGGTGTTAGATCAATGCGCGACACCATGCAAGAGCGGCAACTAAAATGATATGGACACGTCTGTAGGATGGACGATACCAGAAAAGCCAGGTGGTATTTTGAAGCTAGGCCAGAAGGAAGACGGCCTCGTGGCAGACCCAGAGGCATGTACTCTGATTACAATGAAAAACTGGGGGCAGCTAGAGGACGCACCATCCCGGAGATGAGAAGATTAGCCAGGGACAGGGACCAGTGGGTTAGATGGACCGAGACTGCAACTCCACGCTTCACGGTACAAAGGAGGTAGAGGAAGAAGAAGAAGAAGTTTCAAGCTTTTGAATAATATTACCAATCGAATATAAATTAAATAACTGGAATTAATAATTTGGCTAAATTATAATTTCGAGGCGTATAATTTATGCAAACTATACAAACAAAATTAAAATTACGGCAAAAATAAGGTTCAATTACCTTGAAAATTATGCAAATATGCTATATACAAAATAAAATTAAGTCCCTATAAAAATATAATTAAGGTTGTATAATTACTACTATTATAAAATTACTAGCATATATATGGCTATTTATTAAACATAATCTTAAATGGGGCTTAGTTCCCAGAAAATATAAAAACGTATGCAAACTAGGTAATTATAAAGAATGAATAAAGTTGTCTTCGAAGATTTTTAAGCTATAAAGTAATCTTTCAGAATAAAAAATAAACTTTAATGTCTGATTCTGATCAGACACTGAAACATTATTATTTCAAAAACAAAACAACCAATGTAATACTGATAAATGGATAATAACTAATAACTGCATCATTTTTAAATATGTTTCATCAAATAGTGTTCACACAATATAAAAAAAAATGTCAGACTAATTATCATTGCTTTTCTGAGAACATTAATTAACCATTCTCTCGTTGATGGGGTATGGTACATGATGAAATTGCACCTCATAATTTGATTAAAGTGAATTGATTAACAGTTAATTTGATGGCCAATAATGGACTTGGGCTTATTCACAGACTTAAATATGATTTCATGCAGTTCATTATGTCTAATTATTAACAGAAATGCCTTCCACTAATGCATTACCATTATTGGTCAGCCATTTGAAGCTTGTATTACAAATCGGATAATATATATATCACTAATTCATAAATCATACGTAATTAATTCATAAAAAAAAACTGTTTTAATTGGATAATAATTTTATTTTATTTTATTAAACTTTGCTTGTTCCAAAAATTATTGAGATAGTAAACTTTTATTCTAAATAATGTATAAAGAGCTATTAATTAAATTTCTACAAATTAAAAGCTCTATAAGATTTTTGTGAATTATTTCATGATTTGACATTTGACAATGTTGAAATGAATAAATTCAATAAAAGTATATACCGATCTATTCTTTTCTTAAAATATTTTGTTGAAGAACATATTTGTTTTGCTGTTCAGATTGTAATAGGCAAACTTTTTTAAATATACCAACGTCTGCTTTTTATTGGAACAACGAAAAAAATTATTTCGTTTAAGTACCTATTTAATTAAGTCCCAATGTATGTACTTATATGTTTACATTCATTTTACACTAATATGATTTTGTTATTTATTATAAATATAACCATTTTAGAAAACACTTTGTTCATAGAACATGTTCAGAACTCGTTACTATTATTAAAAAATAGATTACTTTTTGATATTTTTGAAACAGAGTTATCCTCAAATAGTGGACATTGTAATATAAACTCAAAAAGTAATATAAACTAAGTATTTGGCTGGTATTTTTGACTCAACTATGTAGCACACACATCAATTGATCGCATTGGTACAGAACTTTTCGTTTGTTTAAACCGTGCTCATTGGAATCAGGGATGCGAGGTATGATTGTTTTGTATTTTTCTAAGGTAACTTTTTGTACATCCCAGTTAAAACTATAACATCTAGCTATTTTTAAAATATGATATTATTATTTATTACTTATCATTAGTTTAATTGCTCTACTAAATACATTTTATTTTAATTATTACAATATTTGATAGTAGTAGCTTTAGGGTGTCCTTGTATGCATTTGTATTTTTTTTTCAATTGTTCAATTAGAATTTTTGTTTAGTTTTTACTTCCTTCTACGAAGTAAAGAAATCGCGAAAATTTTCGGTTTTCAGATTTCAACGGAAATATCCATTTTGACCATCCCTGCATCGATTTTGACCAGGTTCGTCGTGGCGTCTGTACGTACGTACGTTCGTCCTTATTTCGCATAACTCAAAAACAGTTAGCCGTAGAAAGTTGAAATTTTGTATTTAGAATTGTTGTAAAATTTAGTTGTGAACCTCACTTTTTGGTCACTGCTTAATCACCGGAAGTAGTGCTTTACTTGAAGGTCATAATTGATTTCCATCAAAAATTATATTAAAATACTTTGCAAAACTTCTCAAATTTGGTATTGATAGCTTATATATTGATTTAAATAACATACTATTTAAATTAAAATTAATATGTTTCGGTAATAAAGGTTACAAACGCGATTTGTTTTCCAATCCAATTAAACATTCTTATTACTTGTTTCAAGTGTTAAAATTAAGTATAAAATACTGGTTTTCTTCTCCATTTGTGAGATGAACAAGTCTGTTCTAGTAGAATAAGATATTAGTTAAGTAGGTTTTTCCGCTTAAAATGTCGAAATTTTCGATTTCCAATGCTTTATCTAGTGATATTGACAGTTTTAATGTTGTTATGGAACATGAAGAAATCTCTTGGAAACTTGTTACCTACTGAATGAAAACGACATATAATAACGGAATGAGACCTCCAGAAACAAGAGTGTGTCTGTGTGTGTGTCAATAGATGGTTGCCGCGACGCCGAGTGTCGTTTTTGAGACATTGCAATCTTCGGAAACCAGTAACCAAATTCAGGATCACTTTTTGAGCTACCGATTTATAGTTTAATAGTCGTTCAAGGAAGTCATGTGTTGTCCACATCAGGTATTTTTTATTTATACTCCATTTTTGATCATACTAGTTATTTCTGTTTGTTACTATGTTTTATTGCTCTTATTAGCAGTGTTACTGTTGTCATCACTATTGTTATCTTGTTTTTTCACTGACGATGGCCTAAAACTCTGACCGAAATGTCGGCACACTATCAGAAATAAGTTCTACTTATTATTGTATTCTTCATTGGCAGCACCCTCCGGTCAACTTCTTTTTTATAGTGCATCTACGGTCAGCTATATCTACGCCAATATTGAAATAAGATAATTTCAAATTTTAGCTCAATACAAAATATTAAACAATCTATTGTGTAAATAAAATCAGAGTTTAATTTTATTTTTTGTTATTTAAAAAATATAATTATTTTTCTTTTAACAAATACACAGTTTGGCTTTCACCTATGAGCCTAAAGGCCTAATTGTAATTTTTCTTTAAAATTAAAATGAAAACTATTATTATTTTTAATTTTAAAAGCTGTGAAATTATGCCTTGAAGATTTTTTAAAATATTATTCATTACCATTTTTACAAAAATAAATTATGTTGTTTTATATATATATATATATATATATATATATATATATATATATATATATATATATATATATATTCTAATAACTATTCTTTTAAACAATGGATGAGTATCTTTTTCGTATTGTTTTTACATTATCAGTGCTTGCAATTGCCCATGGAACAAGCGTCGATACAACACTTGCGTGACCTGAATTGTTAGGAGAATTCGGAAGCTACATTCCCTGGATACAAAATTGGTAGAGTTTTATTGGCGGCTTCCTCTTTTTGTGCTAGAACGAGACTAAACTCTCACCGTGGAGCACCCGTGCAGTGGGAGCTGTCTCTAATGTGATATATGGTCGCTACTGGCCGCAGTGCAGCGTCGCCCTCGGCATTTTTCACTGCCACTCTCTTCTGGCTAATTCCGATTGGTCCAAATATATTTTATAACTGACCGGCAACCTTCAATCTGGAGCTGCGGTATAAAGGCTCGCTATTCTCTCGCGTTTAGTATTCTAATAGGCACACTCACTAAGCCGCAGCAGAAAATGACTAATGGATGTCTACGAAACATTTCTCTAGAAGTTCACAGTTACACAGTTATTTGAAAATATCCATGATAAAACAGAGTCATGTGGCAAATAACGCAGCCAAATGAGATTCACGATTTACATTATTTGGCCTGATGTCCTAACTTCTATAGGATGGGCCAGTCCTGATTTACCAAACGAAAGAAAAACTTTTGAGTGTGTAATGAGAAAAGTAAACAACATATTTTGTTGAATTGAATATGTTATTATTATTATATTTTTTTTTTTTTGCTAAATCCATAATCCAAAGAGCAGATATGATTTCATATTGGAGATTAACCTATTCCAAAATTATTAAATATGGGGAAATTTAATAACCTTATAGAATGCTATTTATAGAATGCTAAGTTTATAAAATATTTTAATTAATATCTTCGGAATGTAATTTTTGGAAAACTTATTAGTGTCTAAGACTCCCCTTTTAGCTTTATAAATAATACAAAACAGTTTCCGAAACAAAGTTGTGATTTGATATAAAGGAAATTAGGAGTTCACATATGAGGAAACTAAATAGAATATTTAAGCCTCCGCGAAATTAATTTAAATTATTTATTTTTCAGTATCAGGGTATAATGTATAATTTATATTTATTCAAATAAATATATATATATATAAATTTAATATAAATTAAAGCTGGATGTATGTATGAAGAAATAGGGATTTCATAATAAATTACAAAAGTACAAGTGAAAGTGAGAAAAGTACAAGTGGAAAGGTACGTGTTAAAGGTTACAAGTTACTTATCGTCATTAAATAATAATAATTTTATTCATTTTGTTTTAATTTATTGTATTTTAATATAATTATTTTGAAATTATATCGTGTTTAAACATTATGACAATGTTTTAACAATATATAACAGCTATACAAGAACTTTAACTTTACTTTATAACCACACTCTGTTTCATGATAAAGTACAAAAATACATATATAAGTATAAGTTGGCCTATGATTTACAACGCCTATGACCAACACCGTGAAATATTAAAACATTATAACATTTGAAATAGCTTTCTTAAAAAACTGTAAATTAAAAAAAAAAGATCAATAAAAGTATCAGTATCTAATGACGATAAGTAACCTATAGCCTGTAAAAACGAATCTTTTCACCATATTAAATAATTTCTAATTGTTAGGAAAGATTAATATATTATGATTTAATTAATTTGTAAAGAACAACTTCCCACTGATATTTAACTTTATATTTAAATTTTTTTTTATAATATTGTTGTCAACGTTTCTTAGTACTTCTTCGTCTTCAGGATCTTTATTTTCTTTTAAATATATAATAACCAGCCCATGTCCCCACATCTGTATAATTACTTCGATCAATGGGAAGGTTTTCTTCACAAATTAATAGAATCTTTCCATTTGTATTTTTTTTTAATGTATTTGTACATTTAATTGTGAAATAAGGCTCTGGTTGTACTCGTGCGTAATTTTAATTTTAGAAGAGTATATCCGTAAGTATATTTTATACTAACCTATATCAATGGGTACATGTGATGTAATGATACTAACGGGACAAGGATACTAACGAGCTTCTCAGTGGGACATCGCCCCGGGACCTAGCAGTAACCCTCTAGCGTTAGAGGGTCCTCGACTTGAGGGTATCTTCAGAGAAAAGGTTCAAGAGTGAATTGGAAGTTATTCAAAGATTTTGATAGGTTTCAAGGGCGCTTGAAATTGATATCTTTAATTTTTACTTGTTTTTTTTTTTTAATTTCGGTTTTTATTTGTAAATAAGGTATAAAAATTATATCAGAATATTAAATCAGTGTCTGATAATTCTTTTATAATTTGTTTTTATTGAAATCTGATCAATGCCAAACAAAGCAGAAACTTCGGACTTGCATAACTGACAGGACTTATTTGTAGAATTAGAAATCCAGTTTGGAAGCGCGCTGGGTTATGAATCAAGCAAGCAACAATCAATATACTCCATCTAGGAGGTGAATATTGAAGTTACGATTAAAAAGTAGATAAATAAAATAAAAAGTTAAATAGAGTGAAAACAATAAAAAAAAAACAATAAAAAAAAACTGAAAATACGCAAACAACACAACTAAAATATTTCATAAGGCCATCTAATTAAATTGATTTGAGATGTGCACTCTGCCTCTGGTCCTACTTTTTGTGATCATACTTCACCAGTAAAAAATATTACCTATTAAATGTGTACAGAAGTATCGCTCAACTTAGTAGTTTTTCTTTGCAGGTATAAAAACGAGTTAAAAGAAGTTTCAGAAAATATAAACAAATATAATGCAAGAACAAAAACAATATAAAGGAAAGTAGGGGCTTTTATATGGCGAAACTAAATAGAATATTAAGCGCCTCATTACCTTTATACTACTTAATTCTTATGCTCGACGTTTTATATATGTTTGCTACATTTTCTTTTTATTTCTCTCTTATTATTCTTTATTTCCTCTTATCGCCCCTTTCTTTTTTAACGTTAGTCTTTAGCCAGGAAATAATTATTCTTATTTGTTATCCTTTTACCACAATATGTTTTTTTATAGATAATTGGTTTGGATATATTTTTGTAAAATTATTATCATAGAATATTTTTCGGATATTTTTAACATAACGGAGCCCAACTTTAGCTTGTGCTAAACTTAGTTACTTATATTATATGTCAAAATTCCGCAATAGAACTTGAGACTAAACTAAGGCTAAAAACTTAATAAAGAAACACATCTCTGTCGTCAAGAAACATATGCGATGCCAGAATCTCTCTATAATATTTATATAAAATATTGCCACTTCCTTTAATTGGCAATCAGAGACTTCATAATTTAATTCAGCTCCACTACATTTTAAACATCCACGATATTCCTTGCAGCTCAAGCATTTTAACAGCGACATTTGTGGTTGACACAGCAATCTTAACAAGACATAAAAGTCCAAAGCCTGCCTCACATACCCTGCAACAGTATTTAACATAATTATAAGACTGGTTTAAACTTAGGAAAACCCGACTAAATCACAACAAATTACATCACATCACCTTTATTCTTCGACATGAAACAATTGACAATCAAATTGAAACGTTCCAGTTTTCCTAGACAATACATTAATTTCAGAGACACTATACACTACCTTGGTCTGCCGTTTGATCGAAGAATAACTTCTCCGCATATCAATAAAAACAGAAAAACTCTAAATGATAGACTAAGGCTTCATTATTCTTTTCGAAACATTCAAAACTAAAACTTGGACAGTAATGGAACGCATACTGTTACTGAAACCTATTGGATCTACGCATCACAAATATACGGGGCAGCTAAAAAGACAGATTAACAAATTTCAAATTTATCAGGCAAATAACATTTAGAACAATAATTAAAACACAAATAAATATAGTTAATTGTAAATATAGTGTATAAATTTTAAATATGGTATGTAAATTATATAAATATAATATATATAATTTATAAATTTGTATATAAATTATAAATATATTGTTACTAACATAACTTTATGTCCACGGTTAACGAGCACGTACGGGAGCAGTACATACGATTACACGATCTACTACAAGGGCAAACTCATGAATAAATAACATGGCCATGACACCCATTAACACCCGTAGAAGGCAGAAAAGGAGCTGTATGAGAGACCTCCTCGTTTAGCAATCCGTGCTGAAATCACCCCAGAAGGAGGTGCCACTGGGTACTGCTCCTGTTCATGCCTCTCGCGCCATGTTCTTAAGATATTATATCCTATTTATTGGTTGTCAATAAGATTATTGACAGTTGTGAATAAAGATTTAAAGTAAAAATTTTTTTTTCCCATATAATAAACCCTATATTAATTTCCCGTACAAAGCTTGATTATTGTTAAATAAATCCATTCAGAACATATTATCGCACTCCATTACTTTATATAGAACCAAATCCGTCATCGGGAGAAAATAATGTATGCTATCGGGAATATTAATTTCTTTAGCACGTAGCATTCATTAGTATTAATCCAGATTTATGCGCTTCCTGATTCGGCTAAATGGTTAACCGGGAGGGAGGTGGACCAGCTAAAAGCCTCATTACCCCCGGCCACGATAACAAGAACTCCTCCATTTCCAGATACATCATCCCCGTTCTGGCACCTCTTTTCCATCACAGCCCTTATCTCCTCCCCACCACATTTTTCATTGTTGAGGAAGTCGACAAGGAATCGTGAATTATACAAACGCCCCTGTCTTTGTCTGTGTCATTCTGGGCTCTTTTGTAACTAAATTATACTCATTATTGTAGAGGAAATTGATGGGTCGTTATTATCAAGATAGATAGCTACTGTGAAACCTAGAATACTGGAGAGAGCATGAAAAATACTTATAATTCTAGCATCATTTAATTTATATTAGCTATAGGTTTCAGAATCCGTCTTAACTTCAAAGTCCCATCATATTTAACTTTTTCATTTGTTTTTTTTACAAAGTTGATTTTGACATGATTTATTTTTTTTTTCGCTTTATTTTTTCGCTTAATAATTTTTACAAAATTTTGCAGGTACTAATAATAAAAAAATTGTTAGTACTATAATATAAAAAATCTGGACGGCAATGATCTATTACTAACAAAACATTAACCCGACAAGTAGTGACGCGGTAGATAGCTTAAGTATGATCTAGTATTTATTAGTAATAATTTAAAATGAGAAGAAATTTAATATTAAATTGAAATCAATCCTGATCTTCTGTCTAGTAAGTACAAACCTTAACAAATCAAGTTAATTCCTATTAATGATCCCGTGTTCTAAACTACTGGGGTGAATATAAAATAAAGCATGGTTTTGTGAATAATGTTGTTTAGTGACGCTTGTATCAGTTTTCTTTCCAGCTTCCCTCCCGAATTAAGTAATATATTATATTTTATATTGTATAATTAACTTGCATTTATTTAGAGACGGATTCTTTTACTGCCGCTCATAGTTTAGTTAAAAACTAAGTGAAGATCATTTATATATATATATATATATATATATATATATATATATATATATATATATATATATATGTGTATGCTTAATAGAGATGTTTTTGATACTTACAAATTAACTTGAATCGAACAAATTTAATTTCACTCAAAGTTTTACCGTTCCTACAAAATTAACACCCCAGGCATAGTGCGTAAATCTTTCCCTTGTAGAATCTCACTTATAGATTATAAGAGATAGTTTTTATCATTTATAATTTGAACTTTTTTTTTTAATTTTCAATAGAGACCAGAGGCAATAGACTCAAAATTGTTATTTTAAAATAAGTCATCTTTCCAATGCATTCTATAATGCGTGTCATAAAAATAATATCAGTAAATCATGTCTTGCGCTGTAATAAGAATTGAAAACCATTCTCGATAAATGCTTATAAATGGTTTCAATCGTTCCGATTTTTCAAATCAAACAACTTAAAAAGTTTATACTGCACTTAGAAAACGATATTTCAAAGTTGGTAAACCAAAGGCTAGTTCTGAAGGAGCTTGGTTCGACATCGGTAACAATACTATTGGACTTTTCTCTTCCCCGTTTTGTTAGAACTTTCCCAGAAGCCATTTTCCAGTAAGACTTTTCCTATAGCTCTAGCTTTTCTTCACATACGAGATCAAACCTACCATCAATCAAGATCTCTTACTGTCTCTCCTGGTGAGCTGTGGGCTCCTTGTTTCTCTGCTGAATTTATACCGAATCGAAAAAAGTTTTTTTATACGACTTCTTTCTAAGTTTCAAACCGTTTCAATTTTTACCTTCGAAGAATTTATATTATTTCTTTTTGCTCAAATACGCTGATTGGCGTATTTCATAAAAATCACTAAGTATTTTTATGAATCGAAAGAGAATTATGAAGGGTTTAAGGCTGGTAGCATCAGACCAATTTAAATTGCAAAAATAAGCTAAAAGTAACGATGCTATTATATCTGAAATGGATCCTTACTAAGCACGAAAAAATATAAACATTAGAACTGTGAGATATATCTTTCATTAAAAGCAGGTACCTCCAAACCTTTTGGTCCGCAAGCCACATTCTTTACTTGACTCGGGGCCATTATTAGAGATGGCAAAAAAACAAACAACATCGATACATGGATGTTTGATTTTTTAAAATTAATATACAAAATATGTTTTTGGTTCATCCAGCAGTCTTTTTAAAAAAAAAAATCTAACAAATTTCCAAATTATACCATTATTTATGTTTATAATTCTCTGCAAACGAATCAAACCATAATGCAGGTTGAAGAGATGTTCTCCCTTTAATTATTTTATTATATAAAATAATCACAACATAGTGCTATCAACATTTCATGGCTCTATTCCATCTTCAGGGTATTTTACTAATTCTTTTAATCTACCTATTATTTGTTTTAATATTAGACATTACTCTTATTTTTCCTTTTATCCATATCATTATTTGGTCATTTTATTTACGATAATTATTGAGGCCAACATGTAAACACGCTATGAGAATGCTATATATATATATATATATATATATATATATATATATATATATATATATATATATATATATATATATATATATATATATATGTACAAATAATGTGTTCCAATTGTATAACATTAACAATAGGATTAAGTTTGTACATAACGCCATTAGAGACGTATCAGTCGTGTGCCATAGGCTAATTCCGTCTGGGATTCGGTTCTGAATTCATGGCAAGATTTTCGATAGAACAGGGATTAACAAAATATTAGGGGAAAGCCTCTTTAGGCCAGTTAATCTTCGACCCTAGTTGGAAGTAAGTGTTGGAAAGCTGAAAATAGTTTTAATCTGTTCATTAGACGTCCGATACTAGTAACCGAAGTTTCCCCGTTCTAAGTGGTAAACCCAGGCGGTGGTCGGGGGGAAACCCCCATGTTTTCGGACTTTTTTCTGGTTTTTGCCAATAACATTAATAAGGCGCACCCTAGCGAAAATTTTATTCTATTATAAATTAAAGAACACTAAAATATACGTAAAATGGTTACCTACCTCAAACGTTGGATTCGGTTTGACAGAAGAATCAAAACTGAAAATCGAAAAACATTTGGACACCAGTTGAGAACAGATAGGATTCTTGGAGGAAAAATTTGAAAAAGTTCTGAAAATTTGTTCATTTGTGAGTTTAGGGAACTGATTACGAATTTTAACTTTGTTATATCGAATTTTTCTCGGAAGTATAAAAAAAAGCAAAAACAAATATTATTTTTTGCGCATACCTGGAAACCATGCATTATTCGAATAAATTCAATTATTTGTTTTACACTAAATTAAAGAAGAGTAAATTACCTACAATTTAGATTCTTAAGATCTTTTAGTTTGACTGCTCTGTTTTTAAGTGAGCGCAATTAGAAGTTATGAGGTGTAATGTCGAAATAATTTTTTTTTTTTATATTTTTCCGGAAATATTAGAGGTACTTAGAAAGCTGAGCAGGTACGAGGAGTGTCATATTCGGAGCACGTGTCCCATACACTTAGCTAGTATTCCATTGTGTAACATCTGTTTATTGACATCTACCCGGAGCATCTGCTCGTTTTTTATGCTCATCTGCTCAGTTTTATTCACTTCACATATTGTATAATAGCCTAAATGTGTATTTAGGACCAATCTCAAGCGACTACTGCAATTTTGTTTGCTTTGCATGAAATGAAACTAGCTATTCACACGATGAAACAGCGATGACCTGTTCACATGTCAACGTTCGTGTCGTTTGTGCAACTGTGTCCACATAACTTATATTTGCATTTTTAAAAGCGATATAGATTTAATTTAATAGTGGTAAATGTATAAGAGCTGTTATTTATTTTTGTGTTATTCATAATTATAGGACTTTATAGTTAAGAACTGATTAAAATCGAAATAAATAAAAAAAATAAATTAAAATGAGATTCGAGATAAGGGAAACAGCGCTTAGGGGAAGAGAGGTTGTGGTACATTGAAAACGGAGCAGAGGACAGTACAACCCCTTTCCACATCCGGTTCACAGCCATAATTTTCGCCACGCTCTTAATTAAAAAAAGAAACATTTTTCTTCTTTTATAAATCGTTTGCGATACCTTTTTTGAGTGTTTGCAGAACTGTTCTGGACAAAACCATTCGAGCAATAATTGCGATAATCCGTGGGATAACAAATCAAAAGCCCAGTTTGAATGTCGATCAATATCGTAACGCCTTTTTTGAGGCTTCTTCACAACCCTTCAGTGTATTTCTTCCTCGCTACCAATTAGTCTTAGTTTTATATTGTATAAGAGTGTGCGTACTTCTGTAACGCTAACAAAACGAATTCATCAACAAGTAGCTAATATATGGAAACTTTTTAAGTTTTTCATGTTTTGCATTCTGTATTGCTTTTCATTCTTAGAAAGAATATTCATATTTAACATTTACATGTTACGCCGCTGAAAAACGATATAAGGAAATTTGAAAGTGAGGAGTTTTTCGATATTTAGAAGTATATCGAATGAGACCACAATATCTCAATTGTAATAATAAAGATAAAAAGGTAAAAATAAAGAATAATAAAGATGATCCGATGATTTTAGAAAAATCAACGATCATATATAAATATTAAAAATATAGTCGGTGTGTTTGTATATTTCTAAGAGCTTTTAAAAATTATTACTTAACTTTATCCTGAGTGAAGGACAACGAGATTTTCTTTTATAAAATAATAATGTAGCACTTAGTAAGTATTATCATTATAATCTTTTAATGACCGCGGAACCTTCTTTTCCCTCTTAATAATTATTTTATTTCAAAAAATAAATAATTAATTTGCACTATGTTAGTATCCCTAAGTTCATCATATTTTCCTTACAGTCAAGATTTTATTTTTTCTAGAGGTTGTTTGTTTTTAAATATTGATGTTATAAAATATTTTTAGTAAAACAGATCTAAATTTATCGTTTTTCTAATGATAAATAATAATCTACAAGCTATGTTTGTTTTAGTACTGTCTAAAAGTTATAATTTTACATTTAAATACGCAATGTTTGCAATTAATTGGTGTATCCTTGTGTGGAGCGAATTGAAATCGCACAGGAGTTCGGAGAGTAGGTACTCCTCGTACATTAACAACGTACAACAATTTCCAGAAAAGTGCTGGCTCTTTGCTAACGGCAACTGTCCCCTTCGTTAAATACGCTTATAATTGTGGCAGAGGGGTTTGTTCCACTTAGGATTTAGGTAACTGGTGAGACAGTTCTTTGAGAACAGAAAAAAATCATGCGAAATGTTTGAGTTCAATTGGAGTAACAACAAAATATATAATACAAAGCTTTAGAATGTTTTTTTGCTGTAATTAAGAAACGCGAGAGCAAATTTAAGAGATGCAATTATAACAAGTCCAGAATCACCATGTGATGCAAAAAAATTATATTTTCATAATATTTAAAAAAAAAATCAGTGATTATAACTGATGCTTATCACTAATTTATGATAAAAGGTATTCACCAGAAATGGAGCTTCCACGTGTGCTGCCCTTAGATGATAAGAGATGAAAGTACTACCCCATGGCATTTATTTCCAGCTTTCGTCCCTCTTTCAATCCCTTTCTGGTAACCTATTAGTGGGTTCAAAATCTCAACCTATGTCAGGAACGTTTTTATACTACATAAATAGGTATGTTTATGTATATTAAATACCTCTTATATTTTATTTGTTAAATTTTAGATCAAAATTTACCTCGCTAAATGATAATTCATATTACTTTATTCTTATAGCATTCATTCTATAACATTCATTACAGTCTTTATTAGAAATATTATGAAGGTGTATAGGTACACTGCCTATTTTAAGTGGCACTTAAGCAGCACAAACCCCTCTAGTTTGAGAAAAAAAATATGATCAAAATTTTTAAATCAGCTAATGAAAATCATTTTCTCTTGTTAAATTATTTATTTTACTTAAAAATATTTTTATCCAACTCACCCTGAAAAGGCCACTTACTCCTGTATCCATGAAATCAAGCAATTGACATTTCCGACCAATCGCTTCCTGACACAACACTATTCCTCAACCGTTTCATTCGCCATAAGAATAGTCCTTTTCAAAGGCAATGGAGCTATGGTTTAAAGCGATGTTTAATCTGACACCGGTGCGGAAATTATTGTGGTTAAGAGATGAATAGTTAAGAAATGGTACATTGAAGGGAACTTAATCAGATGCAACTACATCAGCGTTATTTTTAAAGAAGAATCATCTAAATGCGAATATTAGGATAAATTGCAACCATTAGGATTTTTAATATTCGACATCTCACTTAAATATCGGAATCATAAGAATTCAGGATTAATCTATAAGTATTGAAATCTGAATACTAAATTCCTATTTAATTTATTACTTCACTACCTAACACTTTACTATGTTATGTGTTAACCTAAAATAATTAACTTATAACTCTTTGAAAAAAAAATCTTAAATTGTAGTACCTATTAAGTTTTTCCTTTATAAAGTATTTTTCATTAAATGGTGAAGTAGGAAAATTAATCACTGAGGTAAATATTGATTTATTCTATATCTTCTATTCTAGGTTTTATAAGAATAACACAATTGAACAAATAAAACAGAAAAAATATCTGGAGGCCATAAGACTCCAAAATAAAAATCAATTAATGTTTACAGTAATTTCAGTAAAATAAATAAACAAATAATATAAATTCTTGTCTCAAAAAATATAATTAATATGAACAAAATTATTAAACCAAAAACAAAAAGAAAAAGAAAAGAAATAAAAGCGAAAATGAAAAATACAAAAATAATGAGTTGATTGGCATTAATTAATTGAAGTTGGAAAATTAATCGCTGAGGTAAATATTTATTTAACTGTTTTGCCTGGCTTCTGATTATTAGTGTATCTGGAGATCGCTTCTTTCTGTATTATCAGTTGATAAAGTCCATGCATAAATATTTTTAGAAAAGAATGGAATAGAAGAAGAACTTTATTCTGGGACTAGGTTATCAAAAAATATTTGCCAATCAACTCATTATTTTTGTATTTTTCATTTTCGCTTTTTTTTCTTATTTTTTTTTAATTTTTGTTCATATTAATTATATTTTTTGAGACAAGAATTTATATTATTTGTTTATTTATTTTACTGAAAATACTGTAAACATTAATTGATTTTTATTTTGGAGTCTTATGCCTCCCGATATTTTTTTGTTTTAGTAACCGAGTCCCAGAATAAAGTTCTTCTTCTATTCCATTCTATTCTAAAAAGTTTTATGCTTGGACTTTATCAACTGATAATTCAGAAAGAAGCGATTCCAGATATACTAATAATCAGAAGCCAGGCAAAACAGTTAAATCAATATTTATCTCAACGATTAATTTTCCAACTTCAATTAATTAATGCCAATCAACTCATTATTTTTGTATTTTTCATTTTCGCTTTTTTTCATTAAACATCGATTAAAGTTTGTGCATTCAAAACTTATATAGCATTATAATATATTAATTATTTATATAATATAGTTATATATTATTATAAAATATATTATTATATTAGCTTAACAATATTAACTCCGTAACTATGGTAAAAATACTCCGTGAAAATACAAAAAATAAAAATATCAAAATGGTGGGGGTGAGAAAAAAGATTGGGAATCTCATAAGGCATTTCACTCACACCAGCTCAATTCACATACAAATTTTTAACTCTCTAACTCAATTATGGTTTCGTTCTGCCTAGAAAAACCTACATACCGAATCTCAGCTCATTTGATCCAAAGGCCGATGGAAGTGCCAAAATGTAGCGGGAAAAATAAATATATATGAGACATCCGCGAAACCCCCATAATCGTGTTCCAGGGGTTATGAAAGGATCTAAACTGGACCCCCATCCCACACCCTCCGATGGCCTTCGATACATTGCAAAAGTCTATTATTTCCGGGAAAAATACGACTAAAAATATGTACATACATTTTCAGTTTTGTAGGTATTACAACTTTTGTTATTTTATAGGTTTCGTTTGTAAATATAGTTAAGGGAATAATTAAGGAAATATATTTCTCGTATTCCAAACAGCTCAAAATAAGTACCAGCCAACCATTCTACATTTTCTTTAAAACTAGAACGTTTCATTTTATATGTCACTTGCCAACTCGTGAAAAGTGTTATTGTTGATTCTATCCTTTTTGGACCTCCACAATAGTTTCCGTGCTTAATTATCATGATGTGATGGTAAAGCTTTATCAGGTCAAACTCGGGACGAGCTGCGTCAGACCACGGTCCATAGCTGATGACTGCACTTTTTGACTTTCGAAACTTCTTGCATCACTATCATTTCCTGTCTATCAGTGTCTATTAAGTCAAAACATCGATGATTTCATTAAGGCCCCTACTATGGTTTTACTTTTGTATAATTTATTTGTTTTTTCTTCCATAAATCGCTGCTTCTGAGCAGAAGTTTATAAATTTGTAGGACAGTTTTTTTTTTTTTTTTTTTTTTTTTACTTTTTGTTTTTTCGCTTCATAATATGAATGTATAAACCAATTTTTTGACTTTATAGCTTAGCCTTAACCTTGACAGATTATTTTGTTATTTTTTTATATTTTTAAAAAATACGCTTTACAATTTCTTTTTTTTAATTTAAAATTTGTTACAAAAATTATTTAAAAAAAGTATAGCCTTAAATGAATTTGGCAGAAAATTTGAATAATAGGACTGTATCTTATGAATAAGTGAATAAATAAATTTGGCCATGTTCGACATTTCGCCAGAGAATATAGATGATAGATTACTCCTGCTGTTAGGCTGAACTACCATAAGTGATATTAAAAAATAAATTAATAGATAGGATAGTTACGCTCTGAAGTGACTTTCTAGCATGATATGTCAATGTTCAAGACATTTAATATATCATCTTGAGCCCTAAGTAAATATAATATAATAATAATAAAAGGCTTAGCGAACCCGAAGGTTCGATGCCGATACCAGTAATCGCTGCCTACAAATCTCGGTGCACCGACTACCTTCCAAACCCAAATTCATTAGATCACTTTACATACAATATACAATCCTCCCACCTACGTTTCGGTCTACCCATCGGGCGTTTACCAGTCGGCTCAGCGTTTATTAACTTTTTAGGAATTCGTTCGTTACTGAGTCCAACAACTTTGCAAGCCCATTCCAACTGTCGCTTCGATATAACTTCGATTATATTAACAGGGTGCATGCTCCGCAATTCCGCGTTGTGTAACCTTCTAAATTCTCCGTTGTCTCATCCTTTTTCGGACCAAATATTTCACGCAGTACCTTATTCTCGAAGACCTTAAGGCGTTGTTCGTCTTTCAAGGTTAGCGGCCACGTTTCACACCCGTACAGAACTGTAGGCAAGATAATAGTTTTGTATATTCTAAGTTTTAAGTTTCTGGACAAAATGCGCGACCTAAGTAATGTTAATATCGAAAAATAACAAGCATTTCCAACCTTTAACCGCACCTTTATTTCCTCTTGAATTTTGTTTTTTTCTAGTAATCACAGACCCCAAATACTTAAATTTCTCAACTTGTTCAAACCTATTTTCTCCTATATCTATATCCTCAAAATCGCCTCTGTTTGTATTGCTAACCATATATTTCGTCTTATCCATATTTATTTTGAGACCAACCTCTTTTCCAGCTGTCATCAACGTTGTTGTATTCAGTTTCATCGTTTTTGCGTCCTCACTTAATAATACCAAATCATCCGCAAACCCAAGCACGAATATTTTACTACCCAGATCTAAACCCCTTTCGGTACGCATCACCTTTCTAATGACATACTCTAGTGAAAGGGAATCGTCTTGTTTTAAACCCGAGCGAACTTCAAATTCCTCCGAAAAATAATTACCGATTCTGGCTTTATTGAATGTTTCGGTCATGCACATCCCTCCTAGATTTACTAACATCTTCGGTATTCCCTGCTCAATCAAAATGTTATACAGCCTCTGGCGATCAATGGAATCATAAGCCTTTTTGAAATCCACAAAAAGCTGATGAACTACACCGTTGAATTCTATTTTTTTTTTCTAATATTTGCCGTAAGGAAAATATTTGATCGATAGTTGATCGGTTCCGTCTAAAACCACATTGGTAGTCTGCGATAATTTCCTCGGCATATTCCGTGATTCGACTAGTTAGGATCAACGAGAATATTTTATAACACACCGGGAGGAGTGATATTCCGCGATAGTTATTACACTCCGTCCTCGAACCTTTTTTGTGAATCGGAATAAGTATAGATTCTTTCCATTCTTCGGGCATTTTTCATTTTCCTAGACCTTTTTAACCAAAAAATGTATTTTAGAAACTCCAGCTTCTATTATTATTTCACTGGGAATGTTGGGGTTCCCGCTGCATTATGAGATTTTAATTTTCCGATGGCTATTTCGACTTCCTCCTTACTCGGTTCTTCAATTAACGGTTCAGCACTCTGATATTCAGAAGGAGATTGACTATTATTTCCCGAATTCAAAATACTTTCAAAGTGATTTTTAAATTTATTCACAATGTCCCCCGGATCGGCCAAGATATTGTTATTTTCATCTCTAATTCCATTCATTGCGGGCTCAAACTGTTTACGCGATCTATTTATACCCTTGTACATGTCTCTTACGTTGTTTTCAATTCTATTAGTTTCTATCTCTATTATTTTGTTTTTAGGATATTCTCGTTTTTTTATTTTTGAGGAATTTGGACGTTTCATTCATCAAGGCTAAGATGTTAGCAACATTGTTATCGCTTGGATTATCTAAAGCTTTTAATTTAGCGGCTCTTCTTTTTTCACACAAGTTTAGACAATCATTATCGAACCACGGTTTGTTCTTTTTACTGTCCCTTTTTCCAAGACACAAATTACTTACCTCTTTAATATTATCCCTAATTCCGATCCATATAATATAATAAAATATAATATAAAGATGCTCTAAATAATCTGGGATCGACGGTACCAAACACAAATGAACTAATATTGTATAGAAAAAAACGGTTTTTATTGTCTAATATTCCAATTAATGACAATACGTAACAATGCTAAAGAAATTTGTTACAGCGGATATTTTACATTACGAATATGTGCTGCGAGATTTTTTTCAAGAACTTTACTCCTGTGTGGTCGGTGTATCTTTATTAATAATGATCAAACGATGAACATCGGGTGTGGTTCCGGTCCAGTAGCGATGACGGATGGTAACAAAAACCATTTTTTTCAGTACCGTAATCAACATGTAATGATTATTCATATTAACCTATATGTGGTAAAATGATTATTACAAATATGATTATTTGTATTGATTTTAAAATTTTGATACATGCAAACTGTTTAAAAAAATAAAATAAAAAACTTTTCTAGGTTTATTATTGTAGGAAAACCACTACGAAATTTTGTTTTTGTAAAAAAAAAAAAAGACTATTATTTTATAAAATTTTGTATACATTGAAATAGCCAAAAAAAAAAAGGTGATTTGAGATGGATTTTTTAGGAATATTTTTTACAAATGATCTTAAGTTTTTAGACTGTCTTCCTCAATTACACTTTGTAGGAGGCGGGTGAATCCTCCCAAAAGAACCATTATCTTTACAGCGGTTAAGAAGCTGCCAAAGACATTTGTAACCTCGGAGAACATCTTAGGAAAAAGAAGTATGATTTATCCGACTTTTATCACCTTTATCTTGAAGAATTGGCCGGATCTGTTCACTAACAGTCCCAAATCCCACGCCGATTTGCTGTGTGCTATAGCTCTTAAGGAAATCTCGTTTTTTTTTTTTTTTTTTTTTTTTCAAAATCTTACTAAACGGAAAATTAAACTACATTTTTCGAACTTGGCTAAGAAATTGTTCTGAAACTACTAAGTTTGAAATGCCTTTATATCAAAACTTGGCTATAATGTATTTGAGAAACGGTCACTATGTAAGCAATAATTATTTATTCAGCAATCCGAAGTGACAGTTGGAATTCTCTCGATGTTGGCAAAGCTGTTGGAAGAAGAGGTGCTTTGTTGATTTAGCATTCAGATATTATTGCTTTCAATACTTTTACTAAATGAATTTTTACTAAAATTATAAAAAAAAATGAATATCGGTTTTGGTTTCAATAATTATTTACCAACATTTATTATCAATATTTAAAATTAAAACATTGTAACAAACATAAAATACTTATGTAACAAAGCAATAGATATTTCTCTATAGCAATATCATTCAATACAGTCCAAAATACAAATCTATATGAATAATAATACTATCACAATGGTTCTGCATTGCAGCCGTGTTGCTGAATACATTTGGTGCATACATATCTAGTCGGTATATTATAGCAATATATATATATATATATATATATATATATATATATATATATATATATATATATATACACATATATATTTCATCTATACATATATATTTTGGAATGTGGTGTTGATTTCAGAGGTTGGTAGAGTGGTTTGGATCTCTTTTGCAGCATATGATGTATTTTAAGAAGCATCTGAGGAGAGAAATTTTTGGGAGTCGTATTTAAATTTAAATGTTTAAACGAATCTAGTGATGGGGCTCTCTAGTAGCATTCTATCTGTACAGATAATTAGTTGTTAGTCTTGTCTAAGGATGTTTATATGTATTTGAAACCATTGGGGTCGCCCTGTCGGTATCAGAGTCCTGAATAATGGGTTCATCGTGTGTTTGAGGCTTTCAAAAAAATTAATATGTCTCCGTTTGATAAAGGCAGTAATTGTCAGTTGTTCGAGGGTCGTATGAAGTAAATCCCTTTTTGTCCCATGTAAGTCCGTATGTCTCACAATTAGTCTAAGTACGCTGTTCTGAAACTGCTGGAATTGTGATGCCGATATATTAGCTAGCATCGCCGCTCCATGAAGAAGGGCATACCTCCAGTTTATTCGGAGTATTTCATATCTCGGATTGTTTATTTTGCATTTGCGTATGTACTTGCCGCACTGAAGAGAGACTTTAAAACCGTGAAAAAAAAAATCTTCAAATGTTGAATATGCGTCAGTGGACATTTAATTTTATTTGAAGTTTAAAATATAAATTTAAACATGGTATAACTAGTAGTTTTATGAACATTAGATCTCGCGAGCCAATTTAGTGATGTTAAGCTTCCGAATGTTGAGTAGAAATTATATAATATAAAAGATTTTTATTTTATTTTGCATTCGTTTATTCCAAGTACAACGTAACTCTGCTGAATACAAAAAAAACAAAAAAAAAAAAATCGATGATCGTCTGGTTTTCTATTTATGTCCATGCTGTAGGGGAATTTCGAAAAAGGAAAAAATGCTATTCACCTTTCAATTACAGCTTAGAGTTAATTTTATATTTTTTTTTATAACCTTTAACATTGATTAAAACAAACCTCTTACAATTATTTTTATTTAATTGTTGAACGCAAAGTTTTAGAACTGAATTTAACATCTGAACTTGCTATCCCACAGCAGTAGAGAGCAGAATCACCTTTTACAGACCTCTCTGCTAAATCTTGGCTCGACTTGAAATATTTAGTGAACAGCCGACCTGGCTTTTCCATTAGTCCTCCAAGCTTTTACCAATTCTAACAATTCCAAGTTTCATAGGTCGCTTGGTTAAGTATCATTTACCCTTCTAAGCTCCGAATAAAAAAGATCAGCTAGTTATTTAAAATAATAAATAAAAATATTGAGAAGTTAGGTTCTAACTGTCCTCGAATCATTGTATAACCTTTTACTTAAATTTTCAAAATGGATTGATCTGTTCATGGTCGGGTAAGAGCTGAGTGTTTTCCTTTCTATTAGTAAAATAAAAACACCACCTAGAAATTATAAAAAACTAAAAATAGACTAAAATTAGAAAATGATATACATCAGTAACATAGCCATCTACTCTATAATTAGATAAATAATTGAGTATATCTGTTCTGAATTGGAATTTTAAAAAAAATATTAATAATTTAAAAAATGCTGATGGCCATCTGAACTGCTTGGTGAACTTATAAATAAGTTACGTACATCATGGAAATGTTATTCCCCAAATTTGCCATATACTTTTTTCTAGATATTTTTAATCAGAGTATAGGATGAAATATTATGTTGCATAACTTCTACTTAAAACCCCTCAAAAAATTATAAAAAAGATGCATGGTAATGAAAAAACTTTGAGTGAACTAATGACATGGTTTTCTGTAGGGCTATTAATTTGTTAGTTCAATAAAACAAAGAGTATATATATATATATATATATATATATATATATATATATATATATATATATATATATATATATGAGATAGTTGAAGACATAAAGGTTTTATGTTACAAATTTAAAGTTTTAGAAAATAATAAATATGCTTACTTTTTATGTAATTTTTTAAAAATATGATTTATCTGATCCCATGAGAAATCTTGCGATTAACAAAGAATCTTGGATTGGCAATGTTGCAAGGCAACGATGAGTAGATAACACATTTATTCTTCAGAAAAAATAAATTTTCGAAAATTTATTACGTATATATTATATCTATCGTATAATAATAATATCTATCGACATTTATTTTAATTGTATGTATATAATATAATTTTAACTATTTTGCTTTATTTATGTTCAAGTATACTTTTTTAATATAATTTTTTTATTTTTTTCTGACCCTTAAACCGTTTACCTAAAAATATCCGGCCTATCTCTCGTTCATTGCCAGTACAATGCGAGAAGAAACCAGTACAAACTTTTCTGTTTGATATAATCCATCTGAACCTTGGTGAGTACCGACATGTATTTGATTTCTTGTCTTAATTAAATTCATAATTCATAAATCTTTTATAATACTGATTTATATAATTTAATATGTATAATAATACCATCTATATTTTGAATTGCTTATTTTTGAATTTTTTGTGAGTTTTTAGAACTGAGGATGAATGTATAACATTCGAAACTCGTTTTCAATAAAACAAATTCTTAGAAGTGGCAAATAATTTATCAATCCCTAATTAGATTGATCCTTCTATACCATCATGCGGATGTCAACTGATGCAGATAAAATTTATCAATAAATATATTTATATTTTTAAAATCCAAATAACGAACAGCATTACTTCTTAACATACAGTAAAATTAAAATTATAAGAAAATGGACATACTATTTTAGAGATAAAAATCATAGGAATTAGAGGAGTTAGAGATTAGAGATATATGATATGTTAAGAGAGATAGGAATTTAAATAACATATTATGTAACTTGTATTGCTATCTCGGCTAAAGCCATCATAACATTTTCTTGTTTAAATCTGACTAATATTGGTTAGATAAATGAAAGAACGTATATATATACAGAGGTACTCTAGGTCTATATACATGTTTATTAAGGTCTATATAAAGGTTTATTAAACTGAATGAAAATAAAGTAGAGGAAAAAGGCATATATATTTAAGAAATATATTGCTTCATGTAGACTATTTGGGGTATATATGGGGTTGGGTGTTGGCTTTACAGAGACAAGGAACATCGCTCAATGGCTGTGTGCGGCGCCTGATACTTCACCTGGGGACAGCAATCCGTCTTCTCAGGATCTTTTTCTTGCAAATAGAACTCCTCTATCTAGTCTACAGTCATCTCGTCCGCTGTATTGCAGTGAATAACTTAGGATCAGGTGTGAGATACCACAATAATTCGTATTTAGTAAGTTTATTTTACACATAAAGAAAAAAAGAACCTGGACAAACGGAGGACGAATGAACCCATTTAAAACGTTTCGATCTGGTATACCTTTATAAAATTATATTAAATGAAATACTTATATAAATTATAAAATACTTAATGAAATTGGTTCAAGTATGTCTGATAGATAGCGCCGATAACTTGAATAAAAGAAAAATCATTATACTTGTAATGGAAAAACAAATGGATATCCGATTTTTCAAAACGAAGGAAAAAAAAATTACGCAAATTATAGCGAGAAGAAATTATATTGATCTGTCTCCTCAAAAGTTAACTTTATCTCTAGCATTTTACAAGATGGTTACAGTAGTAATGAAATAATTATCAACAAGTGTAGGCTTATAACTATGTCTGAATTTAAGATATTTAATTTACCTTATTTAGCTTTAAGTTTAATTTAATTTTTTCTATTTATTATTTAATATATTTATGTTTTCTGTAAATACAGTTTAAATGAACTCTTTTATCTGTATTACTAGTGTACTTAATTGAGACTAAATATATATTATTACACAATAAAAAACTGTTCTTTAACTAAATTTTGAATCTATGCACCTATTTCTTGCAAATAAAAAAAATGTTACAGTAACATAACAAAAACCATATAAACAGGAAAAACCTCTAAACTAAAGACTTAGTTACTTGTAACCGGTTACAAGTAACTAAAGACTTAGTTACTTGTAACCGGTTACAAGACACGGACTTATAAAAATCCTACATTCTTATTATTTCACAATAAGGTAAAGATTTTCTTTTTAAATTGTTTAAAACTTTTTTGGAAGAATAAACAGGAAATAAAGTGCAGTGATAATAGACTTAATTTATTTACAACAAAAAAATTGCTGAATATAAATAGAATTTTCGTTAAAAATTACAAAGTTTATTAAAAGTATAAACTAAATATATTAGCATTACTTAAATGATATGTTAATGTTATTCGAAAACTATAAATAAAACTTCAGAAAAAAAAGGAGAAATTTAAGTAGGAAAAATGTATTCATTTTTTTAATTTTTTACATATAAATTAAGTAATTTATTATTTTTATAGATATTTTTTGTGTCTGAAGTATTGTAAGAGAGTCATGGGTCAGTAAATCAAACAACCTATTCGAAACTGTCTAATTTATTATTTCCCTCTAAAAAAGTAGGTATACCGCTGAAAATTGGCATCACCGGCTACCATATCATAGCAATTGGTTGATCTCGGGAGTATCACTATGATTATATGGCTTTCAATCAATGTTGGAGCAATGTTAATGTAGTTAACATTTATGTTATTCCATTTACCTGAACATTGTCTGGATTGTATTTACAGATAATTGAAATGTGTGACCTATTCAAACCACTGGCGTAGTTCCTTCTTTAGTGGAGATCAAAGAGAGACCAGAGAGCGGTCGCGGTGGACAGTTTTTTGAGAATTTCTGAAAATTGGTTCATCTATGCTTTTCGTGTGCTGATTACGAATTTCAACTTTGTTACCCCAAATTTCTCACAAAAATATAAAAAAAAAAAAAAAAGTAATTTATAATCTCGCTCGCTTCTAATTTAAACACATTTAAAATAGAGAAAAAAATTGTTTGTCATTAACTATTTTTTCTTAAAACTATGGTAAAAAAAATTTATATTAGTTGTAATTTTTTTTATTTTTTTTTCTTAGTCTTTTCGTACTTTTAATAAATAAGGAAACTAAAAAGAAATTAAAACATCCTTGTTTTTTTTCAGTCTGTCAGATTTTATTTAATGAATATATATTTATTTATAATTAATATTTCTTGTGACAAGGGAATTTAAAAGACCACCCATTACTGAAAAATCAAGGCTATGAATACTTCAGATGCAACATTGAAGCGTCCTATAAGCGACTAAAATATTCATAATTGTAGACGGAGACAATTGTATGACAGGGTGGAGATTAATTACAAACAGTAGCTAACTAATTATTGTAAATAGTGGGCGAGGCTGTAACAAATGAAGCAGATTAACCACTTAGCCCGGAGCCGGAGGAAACAGTAATTAAATCTAACAAGTGATAGCAGCTGACGAATTAGCAGCTATTTAAGTTTGCAACTGTGATCCGGGTCCTAGCTCCCGCAACAGTAGGCTCTTCTCTCGGAATTAGCCGTAACGAAGGGAGTACCGAAGTGTGTACTGCCTTTGTTGTTCCATTTACAGAAGAGGTACCGAAACTTCATGAGGATTAATCGATTCAGACAGGTCAATAGTCAAATTTTTGTGCAAAAGTAAAAAAAAAAAAAAGAATAAATCATGTAGCGTTTATTTATAAATTCTTTATTTGTTATATGGTCTAAGAGCAGAAATATTTATATATATATATATATATATATATATATATATATATATATATATATATATAGAGAGAGAGAGAGAGAGAGAGAGAGAGAGAAAAAATTCAAAAATCGGCCTCCAAGAAGGTAAGTTGATGAACTCTTTCCAAAAATCAGAAAAAACTCATAAGTAATCTAGAGGTACCAATCAATAATTCCTTGCACAGTTCCTTTAGCTGAAGTTTTGGGTAATGAATTCGAATTTTTCAATTTTTTAAAGTGGCGGCAATGATAATAAAAATTTTGTTCGCGAGAAGTTAATGAAATTTGTGGACTGTAATAAAAAAAATATAGTCTGTGGGTCATACCTCCCTTCCGTGCACCCCTCCTCCCACATCCCTATAAATTGCACATCATTGTATTCCTTGTGACTAATTAAAAAAAAAAGCCAATGTTCCCAGAAAAAAAAGTGGCCATGCCTTCTTCCGTATCAATGAGCGTTATACTTCCATCACATCCCAATTAAACATCGATATAGCCAACTGGAGCCAGGGCCGAAATCGGGTACTCATTATTGAAGATTTGAATGTGATTTACGAAATTATAGGACATTCTAAGTAAAATAAGCCATGTCCGCCTTTCCAAATCCGTTGATAAATGGCGGCTTTTGTTTAAAAAAAAAACATAATATTTTGACCCATTTTTCATTTCGTGCTCAAGGTCTTGAATGCTACCAACCACACGATTGGTAATTATAATAACCTTTTTGTAAAAGAAATTAAATTTTCTAAAATTTGAGCCCTATCTTTACATCTAATAGTTTCCGAGATATTGTCTTATATATATATATATATATATATATATATATATATATATATATATATATATATATATATATATATATATATATATATATACATATATATACTTAATTGCCAGTGTATGTTACTATTTTTATCTTTTGAAAAAAATGCAATGTATAAGTATAAATACATATTATAAATCGTTTATTTCGTTTATTCGTTTATAACAAAAGCTAAGTGAGCTACTAACATAATATATAATTGAGCTTATGAAATGTAAAATTATTGTTCACAAATCCTACATTTCCAACCCTAACGCGTGGTGTGCATTCTTGGATTTTCAAATAAATTATTTAAAGGACGTAATCACATCAACTATTAACAATATATATTAATCGTTGTTGTAAAATCTTTTTTAAACTAGGGCACTTGATTGTATGTGAAGTTTTAATGTTAGGATAAGGAATAAAAAAAGATCTAGCGCTTATTTAATTTTCCTTTTTGTACATTTTTATTAGGCTAGTTGGTTTTTATTGGTTAGAGAAAGAGAGAGGGCTGTCGCTTGCTCGAACAAAAACAGCGGAACATTCAGTTCCAAGCGTCCACCTCATTACCCGGCCATGCTTTTTTCAGTTTCGCAGTCCGGCAGCTGCAGTTCTATGGGGCACCGCCACTAGATCCAAATGGACATTTTATCTCTAACTCTAATTAGTGATCTCTTTTTCTATTTGTTGCACTTGCAAAAAAACAAGGCATCAATAATCTATTTTTTCAATTATTTAGATTGCTATTGTAGATAGAATTCATTCACTAATTACTAATTTAATATTAATCATAATTTCAAACCATATTAATGTTTACTAATTTTTTTTTATTGTAATTTACAGTGGTAAAAAATCTACAAAAATAAAATGTTCATATGATCACTGTTATTACATGACTATAATTTGTGAAGCAACTACCCTCTGGTAGCACTGGGAGATCTCCTGTCCATCTTATTTTCAGACGACTCGGAGAAATACCAGTAATAGAATGGGTAGGAAAGGTTACTAATTAGAAGATTGTGTGTGACATGGAGTTCTTAATTAATTTTTAATAGTTTCCGTTAAGGCCGAAATTGGCGAGGGCGTTAGGACGAGGGTCCCTGAGCTCCCGGTTGTCAACGGTGCGGGTTCGATCCCTACCTGGGTCTGTCAATATAAATTTCGTGGTTTCGCGAAACGACATTTGACACTTCCACTCTGGTTCATACAGGGCGGGAACCACTTGGTAGTCGTCAGGGTTTGGTAAAAGAGAGAAAAAAAAGCCTACTTGCTAGACTTGTTCATCCCAGCCAGCAGTGCCAGAAACAGTTCTGGGTAATAATCACCTAATACTAATCAAAAGTGAATCGTGGATATTTTACAGCCCAGATCCGATCATTTTCGGTACAATCTACCTCAGCAATGACGGTTCCCAATGCTGAATTAAAAGAAGACGCTAAGAAAGAAAAAACATAAGTTATGTAGATATATTTTAAAGATAAATTTTAATTGGAATTAATTTTAAATATTTCTTCATTATGTGTATTTAATATTATAACTTAATCTGAAGAAGAAATTTAATTAGTCTTTTTTTGTTTTTAATTTGAATTATTAAAAAAAAATCGGTTTAATCAAACGTGCAGCGACTTGGTCACGCTACAATAGACTTCATTTTATTAAATAAATCAAAATGTAAGTGTGGGAATTTGAGAAAGCAAGCTATCAATTAAAAAAAATAAAATAGCAAAAGGTACTCTTTTCTGTGTCCAAGCAGTTCGATGATCCCATCCAGTTCAGTTCAGTCTAGACCATAACAACTGTACCAATATCCTGAATAAATGTATAAAAATTCAAAATATATAATTTTAAAGTATATAATTTATATAGTATATAGCTTATAATTTAAAGTATATAATATTTTTTTCTATCGTCGATTTTCGTCTTTTGTCTCGAAAAAAAGGACATTTAGTTGTTGTACAGAACACTCCAATGAACTGTAACAAAATCCAGAACTATATGATTTTTTTTTTTTTTTTTTACTTTTTTCCTTTGTTGCCTGGACTAAAAGGCCCGGAGTCAGAGTGCTTGTGCGAGATCCGGTTTAGGGATTTTTTACACTTGACAGCTGTTGCACGAACCGAAGGTTTTGATCGATTCAGACCATTCGTTTTCTAATTCTTTATTTATTTGAATAATAATCGAGCAGAGTTATTACATTTACATTGTGACTTTAAGTTATGACTTTAAATTGTCTTAGTAAAAATATGAATTTTTGCAAATTGCTGCAGCATTAAAGCTCTTGCGCCATCGGGAGATATGAATCGATTTGATTTCTGTTTTCACCTTTTTGTTATCTCCGTAATTCCTAACTTTTTCGCTGAAAAGTTGCGATGAAAAAGTGTATTTTTCAATACATCCTAATAAACATATTCTGATAAAATAAATAGATGTTTAGTTAGAGTTATTTCTTATTATATTTATGGTTGAGTTAGTGTTAAGTACTTTTAGGTAAGAGTAATGAATTCATCAATTATCAGTTCAAGGAATTTTACTATTGAAAATAATTATTAATTTAACTTAAACTAAAAAATCTTCCTTTATATAAAAAGAACGGGCTGATTTTAATTTTATGGCACGTTCGAAGTTACAGATATTAATCTTAAAAAATGAAAGAAACAATTTACTGAATATTATATACTATTTATATACTCAAGGAATATTTTTAAGCTGAAAATTAAAAATTAAAATTTTTAAATAAATAAAAATTAAATTAAATTACATAGACACTTTTAGATATGTTCAGTTGATAAACAGGATTTAAATATGATTCCATTGCTACAATTTTGAAGCCTTCTGATTCTTTAATTGTTTTTGTAATTCCTTTTTGCTATTGCAATATTGTTAATTAATATAATTTTGACTTATTACAAAAACTACTGGCCATTTGAATAATTTGTAGGCACCCTCACACTGAGATGTACCTTTCCTGACTTGATCTGGCCTCTACCATGGCCTCTACTATGGCATCTACTTAACTGAACTGGAGGGGACGCGCTTACTGGTTGGACAAAGAAAATAGTTCCTTTGGTTATTTTGTTTTTTGAATTTATAGCTTGTTTACAAAATAAACAACACTGTTGCTCTGGTATGATCAGAATAAATGAATAGATTTGATTTATTTTAACCCATTTCTTTAATCTTCCTGATTCGCATCTTTTATCCGCAGTAAAAAGATTTGAAAAAAGAAAAGTTGTCTTTCGACCCACCCTTATATATATATATATATATATATATATATAAAGAGTTAGGTTTGCTATTGTCTATAATTCGACAAAATAACAGTTCGTCAATGGATGACAATAATGTAGTATTTTGCTGTAAGTCCGTCTCTAAAACTGTATTTATTAAAATGTTCCGTAGTAAGGGTGATAATGCTGACTCTTGAGGAGTTCCCAAAGTCAGTCTCTTATCTTTATAGTAAAATTTAGTCTGAATGGCAAGTTTTCTATCAGTAAAATAATTTTGAATGATTTGATATATGGTTTTAGGACAGTTATATTTTTTTAGATTAGTCAAGATCCCAGGCCTCCAGGCGTTATCAAAAGCACCAGCAAAATCCAATGATACAACTAATAAGTTACTGTTCTGCCGGAGTGCGCTAGTGATATGATCGGCCAGCTCTATGAGAGCGTCTTCTAAGGTGATTTGTCAATTTGCGTAAGTCAGTTCACAGTTCCACTAAGGAACTGATCTGTGTTCCTTTCGATTTTTGCAGTTGTATGATATTTTGAATGTGATAATACAAGATTTTATAATAGATTTGGTTATCTTACTAACTGTGCCATCAGTGGAGGCATGAGGAAACTCGTGATTAATCAGGTCTTCTATCTCAGTATCCATCAGTTCCATGTTGCTATGAAAACGTTGAGATAAAAAATGTTTCACCAATTGATGTCGTAAGTTAGTAAAAAATTTAGCCCAGTCACCATTGTCGGTCAAATATAAGAAGCTTTTTATTTGTTCTGCTATCCTGCCATTTCCTTGTAAATATAACTGGTAAGTAACTGGTCCGACAAAGTGGTTTCTCATGAAACCGCCCAATTTCCAAGTCATTATATAATATTAAATTAATAGAAAACCTCTCTATCCACTCTTATTCGAAGTCGAAAAAGGTGTTATAAATCAATCTGATTGGTGGCTCCTATGACGTTTTCGGTATGAAAACCAACTTCAAAATAAGAGTTATTAATAATTCGGCCTAGCAGTGATGGAAGAGAACCTGACTGAGTTTTGAAATAATTGTGGAGGGGCCCAGATTGAAAAAAGTTTCCAATAAAGATAAAAGTGACGTGAGCTGGTGCCACTATCGGAAAACAATGGAATAGCCCTTCAGTAATCCATGGGCGTCAAGATCCATTCGCTCAGAATTTATATTACAGCTACCGACCTCACCTGTAATTAATTATTCTTTTTTTTTATTATTTCAAATAATAAACATTGGATTTTGAGATAAGTTCCTGCGATTAAAGGAGGTCTCCAGGTTTTTAAACAAAAACGGGTGTAATTCAGACATATTTATTATTTATAAAGTTGTGTCAAATGAACGTTTATACATAATTACATACATTTAGTTATGCACTAACGTATGTAATTAAGTACGTATTATGCATTAATTACATATAAATGTAATAATTACATGTATATTTTTATTTTCAAACTTACAAGTTTTTCAGGCAATTATAAGAATTGTTTGTTTAATTAGGGTTTTTCATATACTTGCATTTTTAAATAATTGTGTAATTATGAATCTTAATTATGGTGAAAAATCAGGGAATTACGTGATGCTATTTTCGGACCTCGTTGTAGGGATATCACTGACCGGTCAGTTATAACCGATAACCAGTTTTTTGTATCGAATAATCGGGCTTTTCGTTTTTTTTTTATACTATCAGTTATAATCGGCTGTTTTTCTTAAATCTAAAAACCGGAGGAAAAACCGATTGAAATCAGATATCGTAAAAAAATAAAAACTAAGGAGCAAAAAATGCAAAATAAGCATTATACCTTCTGCCGATCTCCTACTCCCTACGTACTAGTGCTCATACCGTTACACTACATCTAAATTTTCATTGTTTATTTCACGTTCATCAGTAACGCACTAGATTTAGGGTTTACAGGTTTCTTTTTAGTTTATTATTACTCATTTTATTTCTCTTTATAATTCTCCATAATTCCTGAAGTCTGTCAGTATGTTAGTTTCTCATAAAATAAAAAAATTACAGAACGCGAAAATCATCCTTTGAAAAAAAATCCGTAGGTCTGTGTGTGGCCTTAAAACAGTCCTCACAACTACTGTACTTGAAACAAGAAAAACCGCTGAAAATTGAATACTAGCTCTGTACTCTTCTTTACAACACCTTGCTGAACTCGGAACGTGAAAGAATTGTTGATAATTGAATGCTGGATTATATGACATTTAATTTTATTATTTTTCAATCCCTAAAAACCCGATTTTGAAACATGAAAACTTGCTGTAAATTTCACTATACCCCCCGCAGTCTTAATTTAACAAAAATTACTTAAAATTTCCAACCCATACATAAATGGCAGCTTTGCAAGCAAAAAACGGAAATACAAAAATGTTCGTATGGTGGCACATCTTCCAAGCCAATGATTTTTTCGCATATTTGAGGTCATTTTGTTTGTGAAACAAGGACTCTTGGACTTTCCTGAATCAACTAAATGTTGTGATAACTTGAATGCATGAATGTACAAGAATCAAAAGTAATCAATAAAATCTTCTTATTTGTTGAAATAATAATAAACATTACTTACTACTCGCCGTAGAGTCCATGTTTAATTAAGATATATAAATATTAATTTTGTTTGACCGCAGGTATTCACTATTACAATAAAAGTACGCAGTATTTTAATCCGTATATTTCAAAAATATAAGTTAGAGCGGCTTCTTCTGATATGTGATGTTTACTAATAACAGTTGGATCCCTTTCCTAGTTAACAGAAATTAATACTTTTGTGTTTTCACAACTGTTTATTATTATTTCCTTATATAGAAATGTTTTGCAAGGAATTAAATTTTGAAAATATAAAATTCATTTTTTGACTTTTGGCTATGTTTTCCTATATCCTGAACCACGGCGCGACGTTTCGCAAATTCAGCCATCAAAGGGAAAGTAAAAGATAAGATCAAAAATATCAACCATATAGAGATAGATCCATATAGATATGTCACTACAAGTGATGAATTTATACATATATTGTAACGCTCTATAAATAATGCTAGTTATAATTTATAATTTAGAGGTTATAGTTATAATTTATATAATGTTATTTATTTCAATCAAATAATTCTTAAATTTCTCGTTTATAATGTGAATCTTAATTTTATTTAAAATAAATTGTTTAATAAAAATATTTATTAGATTTATTAAATTGCACTAGTCAGGTAGCTTTTGATAGAAGATTTAAAAATAAAACGTAATTAACATGATAAAATTTTTGAAAGTAAAACAACAAATTTAAACCTAAAAAAGTTTTAAGAATAGAATGAGAACCGTATCACTCATAATAAACGGTGAATATAGGTACTGAACTCTTGACTTTTTAAATCATTTTATGAGCACGTCATACCTCATTATAATATCATGAGAACTCTTGTTTAGAAGCCAAGGAAAAAAAAAGATTAAGGTAGTTTAAACTGGGTGGCGTACAATGCTTGGAGAATCTGAATCATTAGTGGAACGCCGCAGGGAAAAGAGATGCGATGGGTTTGTTGACCATCGAATTTGTTGAACAGTCCATCTTCAATGTTTTTAAGTTTGAATTAGGTACTCAAAAATAATAAATTTGATAACTGATTTAATCATACAAAATATACAATATATTGTATGATTAAATATATACAATATATTGTATATATATTGTACAACTATACAATATATATATTGTAATAGTTGAAAGGAACTATAATTCGGACCAATCTTGCTACTTTAAGGTAAATGTATGTTTTCGAGCTTTAGATCATTTTAATGAAAAAAATATAAAATAAAATGTAACGCTGAACAGATGGCGAGAATAATTCATAGAGCCTTGTGGCTGGCATAACTATTTTGTTATTTTGTAAGAGCTTTATCTGTTTCACCAAAGAATTAGTACGCGAATATTTTGGAATTTTATTCACTATGAACTATTTCGCTTCTTAGAAAAACGTTAAATGCTTTTTTTTTTTCCTGTCTTCAATTGGGTACTTTCAACAGTTGTTAGACAATTAGCAAGCGGTTAGGCAATTAAATAATGAAGTACCCAGCAGCACCTCTTTCCTATGAGAAATCTGTCGAAAAGGAAATATTGAAGAATGTGATAGTACGTAAATAGAAGGATGGTCTTGAGTTCAAAGAGAAGACCTAGGTAGTAGTAATTACATTTTTATGGGATCATTAAAAACTATTCAAAGAAGGCTTTCACTAAATTCAGGCTTTAAGAAGAATTTTAATATCTACATATCTAGTATTCTTCTTAAAGCCTGAATTTAGTGAAAGCCTTCTTTGAATAGTTTTTAATGATCCCATAAAAATGTAATTAAAAAAAATCTCGGTGTTTTTATTAAATAATCTACACCTCTTTACTACTCGTTTTTCGAATTATTCACGAACGTTATCTGGATCAACAGTTCCCAATCACGATTAAGGATGAAGACGTTTTTCAGACTTGGTTTCGAGATGGTTCCCTACGAAATGGAGGTCGGATGGTGGAAGATTGAAACAGACCGAGGGGGTCGAAAACTGTAGGGGGGTGCTGCGGTCGATGTGCCCCCCGTGGATTATTGCGGGGCTTCTCTCTCTCTCTGGCGGCTTTATTGCGCAGTCTTTGCCTTGTACCTGATTACGGAGAGAGGCGTCTGAAATGAGTCAGTGGTCTCTGGAAATGGTTTGGTTTGTATCAGTGCTCACTGATTTCCTGGCAGTATTTGGCTCTTGATTGCTATAAGAGAATAAAAGAACAGAAGTCATAGTATTAAATCTGTAATAATTTAATTTTTTTTTTCTCTTGACACTAATGAAAGGAATAGTTTTAGGTTCGATTATAGTATTCCATAGACACCCATTAAAGAAACATTTATTTAATTACATAAATATTAAATTTATGATTAAATCAGTTATCATATTTAGGTTTGAGTACCTAATTAAAACTTTAAAATATTGAAGATGGACTTTTTCAACAAATCCATCGCATCTCTATTCTCTGCGGCTTCCCACTAATGATGCAGATTTTTCAAGCCTTGATTTTTGTACAGTGTAATGCATCTTTGGTACTGTTTGCAAATCGAAAGTTGGATAGAGGGTACGGCTAAAAATTTGCTATCCACTTATATCTTTTAGTGGTACAATTAGAAATTGTCAAAATTATAGTGTTTATGTTAGTGGGTTTATCACATTACCTGCACACTGCCATTCACTACTAACAACTGAATTATAGAAGTTCTATGCAGTGTTTGATTTTAAAGTGGGTGTGATTCAAGAATGGTCGAAGTTGAGAGTTAGGAAGAGTTCGTACCTATTCTTTTGTTTACCAAACTCTAATAATAATAACTTCGGGTTGTCAATTTTTTGGCTGGCAAGGAATACCTGCAAAGGCACAACAATGCTGAAAAAATATTCATCAGGCCATAGCATTGAAGATGAATCTTTTAAGCACCCAATTCCCTTATTATAAATACCACTCGTCACCAATTCTTTTGGGTCATAAAACATGAATTTATCGGGATCACCATAAGGTTTTAAATAATCGGCCAGACGTCTTGGTGATTGATAAAAATAGGAACTTGGTGCAGATTATAGAGATAGGTGTGCCACCGGATGACAATTTGCAGAAAACAGTTGCTGAAAAGAAAAGAAAATATCAAGAATTTGCTGAAGAATTGAAGCAACTTTATGGATTGTAGAACTGTGGGATTTTCTGGAGCACGTTAGACTCTATCCAGAGACTGGAGCATCCCATGAAAATACTAGCAGGGATTCAGCAAGCAGTACTTTTGGGAACAGCTAGAACTGTTAGGAAATTATTAAACATGACATAACCAGAGCCTAACCCTTGACTCACTGAGTCCAGGTAGGTGAATATTCCCATCAAAGACTGAGGAATGCGAAATTCTGACATCATAATAATAAGAGTGTGTTTTGAAAAGAGTGACACACTATCTCTATGTGGTTGATATTTTTTAGACGGTTAATCTGAGATGCGCTGCCTGTGATCTTATCTTTTACTTTCCCTTTGATGGCTGAGTTTGTGAAACGTCGCACAGTGGTCCAGGATATAGGAAAACATAGCCGAAAGTCAAAAAATGAATTTTATATTTTCAAAACTCAATTCCTTGCAAAACATTTCTAGATAAGGAAGCAATAATAACCAGTTTCGTAAAAACAAAATCATTAATTTATCTTAAGTAGGGAAGAGATCAAACTATTATTAGTAATTATCACATATCAGAAGGAGCCGTTCTAACTTAATATTTTTGAAATATACGGATTAAAATACGTTTGTGCTTTTATTGTAATAATGAATAACTATGGGTTAGACTACGTTAATATTTATTTGTATTAATTAAACATGGACTCTACGGCGAGTAATGTTTATTATTATTTTAACATTTATGTAGATTTTATTGCTTATTTATGATTCCAGTGCATTTGTTCGTTCAAGCTATCATCAATTTTACTTTGAAAGAGTCCTTTCAAATGTGATAAAAAAATTTCTAATAAGAAATCTCAACTCGATTGTGAAGTACTTAGTCCTTTAGAACCACAATTGAAGCAAAGCGATTTTGGCTCCGATGCAGATGAATCATTTGCAAGTGAATATTCATTTACTTTTGGTCTTATTTTTATTCACCAATTTATTTTTTTTTACCAATCTTTTTCTTTAAAAGACAACTTATTACAGCTCTAACTTAGTTCATGCTTTCAGTTATGTTTTAAAGCCAGTTCTATATGTTTCCGAAACGTTCAAGACTTTTGGCCATGTTTTCCTACTTTCTGAACTAGTGCGCGTCGATTGGTTTGTTATTTACTATTATTCGAGTGATTATCCTAGAAATAATAGTACACAGCAATAAATATTTCTGAGCAAATTTAATAGTTCTAAGTAAATTCCTAGGCCTTTCTGGAATTTCTCAATACGCTCAAATATTTAAACCAGACATATTTCCATCTCGAACAAGTCAACTCATAGCACAACCGATGGCCTAGAAACATTACGAACCTTACCAATTACTGAACCCAAGAAACCTCATGGGTTGTAGTGGTATAGATTAGATATACACTTTTTTTTCTCGAACAGATTAAAATTTTAAAGGTAAATGAAAACGAAAACCGTTATGACAAAAATAATGTAGGAATCTAGACGACTTTATTTTAAATGCTAATGAAGCAAACATGTTATTATATGAAACACCTGATTTAATATTTATATGTCAATAAAAATTTAATAATGTATGAATTACAAATATCCAACTCTATAGTTTCATATAATAGTATAATGTTTAATATACCATTTTCGCGAATACCATTTTTTGTTTTCCAAGAAGAAAATATAAATTAAATAGATTTTTTAGATCTAGTGGAAAGTTAGAAGAAAAAATAGTTTACCTCTTTTCTGAACTTAATAGCAAAACTTCAGAGAAAACAGCCGGTAAAACTATTCAAGTATTCTCGCTAACTTTTTAGATCATTATCCGACATTAAATAATGGCTATTATCAAACGTTTTTAAAATTAAATTTAAGCTCATTAATTTTTAAAGGTATTAAAAAATATAAAACCCACGGCGCGGTTTTAAGCTTCACTTGACCCTCTCGCCAGATTCGTTTCACCTAATTATAACTTCTACTTGATATTCGTAGTATTTTTCTGAAATAACATTCAATGAGGGTAAGCATCGTAGAACACCGTCCATATTAAGAAATGACATCAACTAGTATTCAAGTAAGGGAATGGGTAGTTAAAATTAAATGTAAAATATTTTGACTACATTAGATTTTTATTAAGATAATAAAATATTGACATAATATTACTTTTTTGATTAACAGCTCAAAACACAAAAAAGTATAACGAAATATCAACGATACCGTTACAAGAGTCTTTTTATATGAAAACATTATTGAATTAAATAACATCGCTATTATTGAACTGAATTGAATTGCGGATTGAACATAGGCCAGCTCCAACATGAATTTTGACTACCATCGAACTATCATAAAATTTCCAAGAATATCTTGTCATTAACATGATTTTTCCATTGTTTCTAATCTGGATTACTTCTAAAGCCTGTTTTTCGGATACAAAATATTCTTCGTCAATCGGAATTCCCGTGAATATTCTTGCGATAACATTCACAGCTATTTGGATCAGCATGAGATCTATTCACACTTTATTTCTAACACTTTCCAATTTTATGGAAGAACACACTAATTTTTAGAAACTAAAAATGAGAAGTATGACAACGAGAATAGTGCTACTTTTTTTTTTCCACGTGGGTTTAGAAGGCAATGAGAAGATTTTGTACAACGAGAATACTGCTCATTTTTTTTGGGCTCAAGTAACTTCAAAAGATGTAAATGGTGTGAGATATAATTAAGAATCTATGCTTCTATCTTGGGAAGAGGAAGGAGAAAACTTCTTCTCAAACAAAGCTTGATATATCAAGGTGTCAGGAATTCAATATAACCTTTACCATTGGTCACTTCCCATTACCTCCATTAGGACTCGTTATAATATCGATTTCAGGAATATAGGCTATTGACCTTTACAGACCGTTAGCATCTAGAACCTAGAACCGCGAACAGCTCTTCCGTTTACGTGGTGGAAGGTTTCCTTCCACGTCGGGTAAATTTCTATACTTAACATTTCCTAAATAATAATAACCTTTCAAGAATATATTATATATAAATAAATATATATATATATATATATATATATATATATATATATATATATATATATATATATATTTATATAAAATTTACATATTAAATTATTTTAATTTTATACATAATTATTAACGTAAATGATGACTTGATTATCACATTTATTAATTGTTATTTAATCATTCATTTCCATTTAAAAAAAAGAAATTATTACAATTACATCCATTTTATACGATTTATATTAGCTTTATGCAGTCTTTCGTGGAATAAAATGATGAATTCCTTCCTACCGAAGCCTTCTTAAAGAAGTCCCCAATCCATGGTCTTCCGCCCTTAGGGGAGATCCTGCTTTAAAGGAAAAGTGCTCTTCCTTGACCATATTCCTTTTCCGTCTTGCATTTGATGTCCTTGATAGAGACAGATCTTAGGTCATGAATATATTCTATGTAATATATACGATAAAAAAGTAACGCTCTTTAAAACTTGAGTGTACGTTTTTTTTTCTGCGACTTTATTTTACATTTCAAGTATATTTTTATGGATCAGTAATAACTTCCGTTAAGGGAAAAATTGAAGTAATTGAATGTATACAAAACGGAAAAAATAATACAAAAATGTATTAATTTAAAAAGATAAATAAATTTTTATCGTAAGAACTCAACAAAAGATTAAATTTCCAGGCAATTGAACCTACTCCCAGGATATCTGAGACCCGTCAGCATATTGAAGCCAACTCACACCGATCGGGCGTATAAATGATTACCCTACCGTTGATAATGACAATCAGGAATCCCGTTGTGGTTTTCCAGGAAGTCTAATATCTGTCCAGAGATTTTCTCCATGGGCAGTCTACTTCGGAAGAAGAAATATAGACCTTCATGCGCCTCCTGACCCATAGCAGTCGTAATCTGTAGGTCTTGAACGGTTTGACACCAATGTGTTTGAACATGCGTCGGTGGGATAGGACCGGTCGTAGAGGAGCAATGGGTAGCCTGCTACTGCACCATGGAAACCACGGTTAATAGGAACGTGGGGTTGGGTTGGGTACTCCCTCCAGTCTATCTGTGCTCCAGCAATCGATAAATGTCTGTAAGATGACATCTTCGCAGTTTGTAGAGCCAACCGAAAAATAAAAAAAATACATAGTTAAATTTCCCCTCAATCAAAATAGATATATTATAATTATTAGTAAGTACATATTATGTTTTTTAAATTGGAAAATGGTCCAATAATGGCTTATACGTCATCTTAATTAGTATTTAAAAATTTCAATAATTGACCCTCTCAGTCAGATAATACCAGGATAGAAGTTTAAAATGTAAAATAATGATATGGTTTGATATTTTTATGGATAAAACAACTTTATCTAACATAAATAAGTTTTATCACTTATAAAAGACAGAGGAGAAGAGTGAATGAGAGAGGGAATAATAAAAATATCATAAAATTATATATTATGGGATTGATTGTTCCTAGACAATAAAGATGCTAATGAAAATGCTTATGACCCTACGATTGGGTATTATGTATATTCTGTGTTTTAATAATATGATAGTCAGTCACTCAGGAGAGTCAGAAAAAAGACTTAAAATATGATTTTCCAAAAAATCAAATTTTGAGTTGTACCTTTATTCTACAACAGGTGCGGTAAGATAGGGATGAAATAGTAATATACATTTTTGTTTTTTCGAAATATTTAATCTTAGGTAAGGTTTGAGTTTAAAAAATATGGTTGCAAAAAATGTTCTATCGTTTTAACATTTCCCTGATTCTAAGTATTCTATCCTTAACTATAGAACGAAGTACAACAAGATTTTAGAAATTGGTTGGGTGAAAGTTTTGAAGTCCGCGAGTTTCAAGAAAAATGAGGAAATCCGTCGTAAAATATGGTACCTAACATTTTTTGTGACTAGAAGTTTTTGACAACACCAGATACTTACCGTTGATTTCATGGGTTGTTATAATAATTGACAGCTGGCACGACGATGGCAGAACATTGCAACTAACAAACATTTTATAACATCGTAAAAGCTTTCATTTTGTAAGTTACCATGCTTTACAACCAAATCTCACAACCAAAAGTAATATAGACCAACTCTGTAATGAATGCTTGAACAAACCGATGCAATGCTCAGATGGCTTCAGCATTTATGTTCATTTTGATATTTGGATGAAGTTTTATCCTCTTTGGCGGTAATCACCAAGTTAAATAATATATCGAGGTGAGATATAAAAGTACAACAAAAAAAAAATTTAAATAGATCTTTTATGTGGTACCATAAATATTAGCAATACAAATGTATGCACAGGTACATAAGAACCATAAATAAACGAATTAAAATTGTGTGTATAATGAAATTAAAAAAGTAAACAGGATAAACATTTTTTAAAGTTTGGAAGCTAAAATGTTTATCCTGTTTACTTTTTTAATTTCATTATACACATAATTTTAATTCGTTTATGACACATTACCTCTTTAATGATATATTCTAAAGTTTAGGCAAATGAAACTTAAGCTGGTTGTATTACCTTCGGACCTTCAATACAGATTCCCGAAGCTTTTTTATTTTTAATAATATTTATTAATTTAATCAGATTATAATTTTAAGATCATATTCGAGTATTTAACTGATTTGTTTTCTTTCTTTCAGGTAAGAATGACTTATCGTGATACATACACGATTTAGGTAAGAAGTTGTAAAAACACAATTTTTTTTAATTACATATTGGAAATAAATTTCTTTTTTGAGAATATATATTGTATATTTTTTTTTTTAATTTTAAGCTTTAATGGGTGTAGAATTAAGTATCATATCGTTTCAACCAATGTTCTTCACTAATGTATGTTATAAATAAAATTATAAAACTCAAAAAATATATTATTTTCAGTTGTAATTGTACCTGCACCAAACGCATTTTATCCATTATTCTAAACTGTTATGGATTTTCAGTGAAAGTTCCGTTTCAATAGCGCGATTTTATTTGTTTCTTTGTATATAAATGTTTATAACCCGAAAAATTTTAATGAAGAAATTTATTTATTTTAATTACTAGAAATTCTGAAATTTAAATAGTGAATATAACCTGTTTATACAATGGAGTGTTACTAACATAATTAAACAACTCCGTGATATACTTTAAAATTGCTTCTTACTACAGAAATTATTGTTTCACATTTTATGGCTAGTTGCCCTTTTAACCCCTTCCTTTTTTTTTCTTTTGTTCCTTCTTTTGTGCTTTTTTTTTTTTTTTTTTTTGTTTTAGAATAATCCAGATGTGAACAAAAGAACCAATTTTTTTCCCTTTTAGTGCTTCCTTCTTGTTTTCCATTTCTTTTTCCGCTCTCTTTCTCTTCGTGTTATTTATTTCCAAGGCAAGGCCCTAAAGAGGGATGACCCACGAGGTGTCAGGGTGAATGGGTGAGATGTTTTCTGTATGTAGTTCTTTCTCGTTCACGGCAAGCAGCTCGGTTTCCTGCCTTGCTTGGTATAAAACAAAAATCCAAATAAGTCCTTAATTATCGATTTGTATTCGAGATATAATAATAATATATTCACATTTAAAATCAATATAAAACTCAACACATTATTTATTTTTTTGAACTAATGGATTCAGAGATAAAAAGGTTGCCTTTAGTTAGGTACATTCGAGCTGCAGGGATCATAGGTTACAATTCATTTTTCTATTTAAATGTTATTTTAAGCATAAATATGACGGTTTTCATGTAAAAGAGTCGATGAATAATAATAAATTTCGATACCACGATAAAAATTTCACCTATGGCTATTAATCTTTTTATCTATGTCTCTAATGAAAATAAGAAAAGTTAATACTTAAAATTATAATCTCAATGATTTAAAATCAATTATGTTGGTGAAGAATTCAATATGTTTTATAAATCTGATACGGCGAAATATTCATATGACCGGAAAATTTTGGTAGCAGGGCAAGGAATTCGAGGAAAAAACAATAAGCGTAATTGAAATACTCTGTATGAATTTAAATGGTTTTCCACGTTTAATCAGAGCAAGTGAAAATATTTGAGCCGAATGCTCAGGCAGGAAAAATATATTAAGCGATTCGTGGATGAAAAGTAACATATGTTATTTTTTTGTTAATATTTCGATGAAGAACGTACCAAAAAGAATGAAATTTCATTACATGCCTCCTCCCTCTGCATTTTGAAAATGCGATATTTTTCAGGTCATGATGAGGTGGGTAGGTGGGTGTGTCTGTTTGAAATATATACTTGAACTTTGCATGACACGATAGATAGTGAATTTTCATAGATCATATCATTACTTTAAATCAACTAACTATTACGGACATTTAATCATTGATAGCAAAATAAAAAAAAATCTAAATAAACTTTAATTAAGAAAAAAAAATTAAATAATAATAGTTTCAGTAAATATTTTATAGAAATTAATCGAATAAATTCAATTATTTGAATCTAGAAAAACTAACTCATTGTCCAAGCTTAGATTTTGTCTCAATGAGAGTATATTTTCAAACTACCTGATGTAAACAAGATTCTTTGTTTAAATCAATTATTGCACTATTTTTTTTTATATATATTTTTTTATGCTATCTATTTACCTCTATCATCTATTTAAAGTAGTATGCTAATGGCATGGCATTTTTTTTATTGTTTACTCAGGTGATTCTAATGTGTATAAATTTAGTAAAATATAAAAAATATGCAATTTTACAAAGTTCCTAAATAATTGTTACAAAATACCGCAACTTGTTTCAAATTATTAAGAACGCAATGAAGTAACATTGAGTTATTAGATTCCAGTTAAATTCTTCTAGTAAAAGTGATTTTTTACGTTTAGGTTAAAAAATGAAAAACAAAAATTATCTTTAAAACATTTTGAGTCTTTCATGAAAAAATTAATATATAGATATGTTATTGGTGCTCAGGAAATGAAAAGGATCCAAAAATATATAAACTAAAGTAATATCGGGATCATTTTGCAAGAAAATTTGTTTTCAAGGAAAAAACAAATAAATTCATATTTTTTTTGTTTACAATATTATATTTATGTTAATTGCATTTGTGAATGCCACTTGACTTCAGATTTAATTAAAACACCTCAATATTAATACCCTAATGATTTGTAAGAAGGTTCATTGGGATTTTCATCAATTATAGTAACGCTCATTACCAGAAATATTCTTGACTAATTGGGAATGCACATTTTATAAATGGCTAACAATATGGTTTGGCATTTTGAGATTATGCTAGCTAAGTAAGAATGCCAAATACTAGGAAACAAAATTATATGAATGTGCAAAACATTACATTTAAGGTAAATTATCAGGATAACATTCACTGAAATTAATTAAAATACTGACCATAATTAAACTTGGCCTGGAAAACACTCATCTGTTGTTAATTCAAATCCTTTTCAAATCCAGATAACACTTCTGAAGTAACACTCGTGACAGATTTTTAGGACAGTATTAAAATTTAGATTTCATCTAAAGCCTTTTTTTTATAATAATATTAATATTTTATAATAAATTTCAAATGTCAGTGATTTAAAATAATTCAAATATTAAGATCTCAACATTTGATAATTCACCATTCCAGTGTATAAAACGATTTAGAGATTAGTACAACAATTAATTTCGGAGCGTTAGTCACGTCAATGTTTACGTGGTCAGAACCGGAATTTTTATTTGTATAAACTGTTGAAAACAGAAAGCGATAACCCGAAGGGCTGGAGCTGAAGGAGGCCAGAGAACAATACACAAACACAAAAAGGATGTCGCTTTAACTCGTCCTCTGTAACTGACACCGCTAGAGCACTCTCGGATTACCTGGACTGCTTTAGAATACATAAAAGTGATCGAGCTATAACCGCCTGCAATCCAATATTTCCTATTTAGATTACGATTTAAGCTGTTGACTTCGTGTCGTATTTAAATACGGAACTAATGTGAGAAAATAATTATCCCATCTACGTTTTGGTCTAAAGCAAGGACACTTGCCCGTCGGATTAGCGCTGATTATCTTTCAGTGATAATCTAATTTATTCGGTATGTAATGCATTTCGATCATATTTTATTTATAGTTAGGCAACCTGGGTATATTATATTACTAATATGGACCAGTTGAATTGACTTTCAAATGGAACAAAACTTAACCTTTCTGATGATTATGTTTGAACAGCTTACATGACCTAGTTTACCAGTTTACCAAAAAAGCCACAGCTGGTTCTTGTATTCAGCGTTAACGAAGGGTTAAAAAAAAAAATTGATTCGAGTAGCACCTCGGTGCAACGTACTTATCCTACAATTAACTAGTTCGATGATCGTGTAAGCCTTAGAAATGACTTTATTAGACAGACTACAAGTTAAATGATATAAATAATGAGCTACTGAGTGCTAACTACAGATAGACTCTAAAGATATTATAACTATACTTAAAGCTAAACATAGTGAGAGTGTCTCACATTCTCTTATTCTACCTTACATTCTAATTCTACATTCTAATACTTATTCTATAGCAATTCTTGCATTGTGATACTGATTCTCATTCTAGTCCTACATTCTAAATACTTATTCTAATACTATTTCTTAAATTCTAATTAACATTCTGATACTGATTGATCTGTCCATTTCAGATAGGCTTTTATACATACAATAGAAGAAGGGATGATTAAGGAAATAAAACTTGTTTTAACGCTGATAACCAGGAAGCATAACGGTAACTTCCCGGGTTATAAACCCTATTTAATAATAAATACTTCCTGGGTCAATGGCATTTGTTAACTCTACGAAAATACGAAATTACAGAATCCATTGAGAAATAACTTATTTCCGAACTTGTTTAACTAGTTTCAACAAATTACACAGAGAAAAATTCTGCAGCAGTCAATAGAGCAAATAAAATAGATTTTCTTATTTTCTAAACAAATTGCTTAATACTTTTTGTTGTAGAACTAATGTCGTTAAAATAGAAATTTTATTAATAAGCAAATAATAATCCGGCTTTACATTCTCCGGATTCGTGTCTATATTTTTGGTATATCCAAGTTAAACATCTCTCACATAAAAAAAAAATCTGATGTGGACAGCACATGACTTTCTTGTACGCCTATTAAACTATAAATTGGTGATTCAAAAAGTGGTCCTGAATGCGGTTACTAATTTTCGAAGATTGCAGTATCTCAAAAATGACACTCGGGGTCACGACATCCATCTATTGACACACACACATACCCTTGTTTCTGGAAGTCTCATTCCGTTATTATATATTGTTTTCTTTTAGCAGGTAATTAGTTTTCAGAGATTTCTTCGTGTTCCGTGGCAACATTAAAACTGTCAATATCATTAAATGAAGCAATGGAAATCGACAGTTTCGACATTTTAAGCGGAAAAAACCACTTAGCTTATATCTTATTCTCCTGCTGCAGAATTGTTCATCTCACGAATGGGGAGGAAAACCAGTATTTTACACTCAATTTTAACACTTAAACAAGTTATAAAAATGTTTAATTGGATTGGAAACCAAATTGCGTTTGTAACCCTTATTACCAAAACATATGGTTTCTGTATTTAATTTTAATATAATTTTTTATGTAAATTTATTAGGACCTTCAAGAAAAGTACCCTTTTCAGCTCACCGATTTTAACCTAAATCTAGTAAATTCATTCATATTGGTATAAAAGTCATATTTACCAAATTTGAGATATTTTATTATCATTTTTTTATGAAAGTCTAATATGACCTTGAAGTAAAGTACCACTTCCGGTCTGCCAATGTTAACCAAAATTTATCATGTTATTTATATTAATATGTAAGTCTTATATACAGCTATGTTTTATCTAGGTTGAGCTGAGCTTGATATCTATTTAGCTGCTAATATATTAGTCTATATATATATATATATATATATATATATATATATATATATATAGGGATGCCATTGGGCAATCATTGAGGATGATTATCCCAAAATTATGTAAGATTATGAATAATTAGGAATTACTTACTTTGTCCTCTAAATTGGATGCCTTTCCAAGGGTCTGATTTGTGGTTACCATTATTTAATAATTAACCAAGATAATGTTCCTACGTTTAAGTTAAATAATAATGCTAATAACCATAATGCTAATCAAATTTATTGCTATCATACTTAATGAAATATATTCAAATTAATAATGGGCATGATTACTAAAGAATAACCTCCTTTCTAACATTTATCTTTATTGCTCAAAATTAAAATAATAAACTATTAAAATGAACGGTTAGCCATGGAATGATTCAGACAAGACCTAGCCATTAACTGTTCTATCATAAATCTCTTATCTGTAATAATTGGTGTTGATGGTTCCTCAGCATCTCTCCATCGGGTTCCTGTGCATATCTTCAGTCATGGAGCCAGAGCGCATCTGTCATCTTCAGAGGAAGACCTAGTAGTTGTTCAGCCCTCAAGCGAGATCAGCGGAGAAGTCTTGCGTCAAGCTAGATCAGAGAGAAAGTTCCGTTTTTCTCTTGTTCTTCCTAAGAGGGAGTCGAGGACGTTGTTCATTGGTTAGATCCCCGGCATTCTTGTCATCATTGTCCGACTAGTTTTATAGGGAGAGGAAATTCTGGGATTTCATCGGATGGCTCCACCCCTTCTCCTGACATGCTCTGGGTGGTCCAGTCTCCGCGAATGCATTAAGATAGATCACGCTCTTCCCAGGCCGCCTCCACTTTTTCCTCGAGGCCAGCCGGGACCTAAGGGGGACTGTTTTCTTAAAATTGATTAAGTCTTCCGAGGCTTAGCTTTGTCACACTGCCCACTTCTCGGTAGGGTTTTAAATTAACTTATTTCTTATCTCAGAGGGTAAGAGCTGTGGTGACATCTGTCATCACCTGTCAGTTACCTTTCTATCTACCTGCTCGTCCCTTATTATCTTTTGTTCGCACTAGTGCTTGTTATATAATATAAGCATAATATTGTCTAATATAAATACATATCATTTCCATGGGGTGGGAGGAAAGATATAAATAATATAAGATATAAAGATATAAAGAAAGTCCCCCTTTAGGCTCCATTTTTCTCTTCAGCTTCTTAAACATCCCTTAAAGATTACCTGATTACTATTCACTTTATTTACAAAATTATTCTAATCATATTAAGTCCTGAATCACTCCGTATGGTTTAGATACACACATAACTCATAATCTAGATAGATCCATCCTAATGCTATTTGCATATTCGCAAGAATATATCTACAATATTTACAATTTTTCCACCTTTATAATCTTTACAATGTTCAGTTTCAACAAACAAAACAAAAAAAAAAAAATATTACTAAGAAGATAAGCCTAATCTATCTACTATATTTACATTTTAGCGTTTGATTCAAAATTTAAATTTGATTCAAAAAATTAATTTAAAAATTGATTCAGCGATGGTCAAAATGGACATTTCCGTTGAAATCTGAAAACCGAAAATTTTCGCGATTACAATACTTCCTATACGTCATACAAAGAAGTAACAACATTGTATTACGGTCAAATTGCACTTTATGAACACCTTGAAAATCGGTATTTTCACCGCTCCCAGGCTTATTTCAAGACGTTGCCATTAGCTTAAAATTCAAAGAAAACACATTTTTTTTAAGTAATGAACAATTCGTTATAATTGTTTTGATTAATTGAATTTTTCCGTTGACTTGAATTCTGGTTTCACTGAGATAAGTATTTTCGTAAAGGCTTTATTCTTATACTCTAACATAACTAAGGAGTTAATCAAAAGATGAATTTTAACATTAATAAACCTTTTTTATTAGGAATTCATAACTGAAGCTCGATTCTTCTGTTGTCTTCCGAAACTATTGATTATGAATTCGATATTCAAAAATATTTATAAAAATAAAATACAATAAACAAAACGCATATTAGCATTACTAAGACGGTTATAAGAATACTAACTTTGAATTACTTGGGTAAAGAATCATGAAAAAACATTACCTCATGCAAATGGGATATGGTTTGGCTTGGAGCCCGTGCTTGTTATTTTCCCGTCTTCTTCGAACAAAGGATTAAGTAAAGAAGTTTTAATTAACAAGATATACAACCTCATTCCCTTCTGATCAAGCAATATCTTAAATCTTGTTTTCATAACGAGGAGCAACCAACACAGACTTTCGAGGTCCAAAAAGTATTCAGGAAATTTATAACTTAATGAATAAGTTTGAAGTTGAAATGTCAATCCTGTTTCAATATTTAATATTTAGAATAATAATGCAGATTTTAATAATATAATTTTGATGGTTGAGAAAATAGATACGTTTCGAAAAATGCCAACGAAATGTTCTTAGCTTAGAAATTAATGGTTGTATTACTTATTTGAAAAGTGAATAAATGATGTTAGATGAGAAGGTACCTAATATTTCAATATTTCTAATCCTATAACAAATTAATAATATTTTTTTTTGTAAAAAAAGTATATATATTTATATAAATCATAATAAAACGATCGAAATGGTTAGTAAAGTTATAATACATTGTATGTATATCTAAAAGCTACTATTAAATTTAAGGGGGCAATGAAAGAATTTAATGATTAAAACCATAAAAATTTGTAGGCCTTGTTTCAACATAGAGACAAAAAAGTATTTTTATTTGATCCAGATCTTAATCATCTAATAATAAATGCCCTCCACAGTCTTTTACAATAGATAACATACGACATATGGGGCGTTCCACAAATTTTTTTTTTCATTCTTGGAACACAGATAATGTGTATATATATATATATATATATATATATATATATATATATATATATATATATATATATATATACACATATACCAACAAAACCGTCTATGCATTTATATACCATATATAATATTATACCAGCCTTCAAATAAAAAAATAAAAAATAAATAATGGTGACATGAGGGATTCACCCTTCTTCCACGGAGCGCTTCATATGAAACAAATAATTAACATTTAATAAGTATCGGACCGCTAACATTGGACAGCTAAAAAATTTGTGTCAAATGTCCAAAGGAGATTTCGAATGAATCATGAAATGACTAACATAAGTACTACCCCTACTTTATGCCACCAACAATCAAAAGTTTTTAATACAAGTTTTTCTTAACAAAAATTAATTATTTTTTTGTTTATATTTAAAAAAATTCTTCCTCTCCCGATTCATGAACATTTAATATCCAAAGCATTACATCGATTATATCAAGCTATTACGGTCCAAATCTGGGCAGAAAAAAATAAAATGAAACTCACTTAATTTTGTAATTTCAGAAATCGCTAGATAAAAAAAAAAATAAACTTATTTTCAATCAATATAATTTTAAAGCAAACGAAAAATGAAAAGAAAACGTTTAAATTTGCGTGAGTTAATTAAAAATCTCGCCCTAATACAGCGTGCACAAATTGCCTTTGACGTACCAACATGGAGGTGTTTGCTGTCCAAACCACCAGCTCAACCCTGATATGTTTCGGCTCATTTCTGCTCCTCCGGTGCGGACGACGTCTGGACGCCGCGATGTCTGAATGCGTTGGGTGTCCAGTAGTTGGTTCGATCTCATATAGATCAGTTCATTGTATCATGGCGGGTCCGCAAAATAGTTCTTAGCACTCCTTCTATGGTTAAGACGTGACGCCAACCTTCATTAACAAAAAAAGACCAAGAAGACGACTTGTGTCAGACTAGTTCCCTTCCCCCACCAATAACAGTACCCTCTACCAGTAGCCAAAACAATATTTGTGGCTACTTTTTTTTTTTGTCTCTTGGAATATTACTAAATATATATGTTTTTTTGATTTATAAGTGCATATTTTCATATATAAGTGCATATTTATAGGTACGATTTGGTATTTTTAAAATTATTTAATTTTTTTTTCATATCTATAAATTTATCTAAACTGGTCAATTAATTAATTAAACCTTAGCTAAATCTTTGTCCATTGAATTTCACGCTATAAAGAATATTATGAAGAAAATTTAATAAAATGAATGGTCATCATCAATAACCGATAATTGGTAAACTTGCATGGAATAATCGTGTTTTTTTTACACAATCGGTTACAACCTTTTTTTTAATTCAAAAATCGTAGAAAAAACAGATTGAAAACAAATTTTGTAAAAAAATAACTCTTTTGAGCAAAATAAGCATCCTATCTTGTATCCACCTGCCCACCTCTAAGTCCTTATATCTCGTTCATTAAGTTACACCGAAACACGGAATACAACTGCAACTAAATTTCCATTGTTTTCTTGTTGTAAAATGAACGCCATTTTGTTGATTATTGCTCATTTTCTTTCTCTATCTAATTCTCGATTATTTCTCAAGTCTGTCAGTGTGTTAGTTTTTTAAAGGATTACTGATAATTGAATGCAAGGTTCTATAATCTTTATTTATTAAAACCGATTTTGAAATATGGAAAAATGAATGAAAATGTACTTATAGCTCTGCAATCTTTAAAAACAGCAACTTAAAATTGCCGAACTCGAAACGTGAAAAAATTGCTAACAACTATGGTTGCCATTTTATTAAACTTTAAAGCTTTTGAGACTGGATTAGTGACATCATTCCATTTGATCTCTTTGGGTAATGCTTGAAAGGAAAATTTGAAAAAAATTAATTTTCTAAAAATTACAAAACTTAACTTTCACTACAATGATTCTCACAGTTGTTTTTTTTTATTTTTATTGTAGTTAAGAATAAAAGTTGGATTTGAGCGCGTTGAGAAAAAGTTATTAATTAAATATCAACACTTGCACAACTTATTCTTTCAAATTCTAAAGCATTATTGACTAGAATTGAAGCATATTCTATTTTATCTTGCTTACGTAATATTTAATAAGCAAAATAATAAAATACTTATTTTCTCAAGGAAAAAAAAAGGAACTATCACCGGCTCATTTAAGTTATTTTGGTAAGGCACACCAAGTGCTATCAAAGGTTTTTCTAGCAATGAGTTATTTCCAGAATTTTAGCCTTTACTTGTGTAAAGGTTTTTTATATAATTTTTTGAAGATCAATGTGTAATTTGCTTTGATTAAATGTCTAGCCAAAGACTAGTGATTTGTAACAATTCAAGTAACTGTTATTTGCGACGTCATCTAACAAATGTTTTGATGGGGAGTTGATTTAAAATAACCGACTTTTATCGTTTTGTCAAAACCTGGTTATTTAATTCAGTTAAAACCGATCGGTTTTAATTGAAGGTAAAATAAGTTATAACCATTGTTTTTCCCACAAAAACCGACACCTCTAATGGGTATAGTTCAACTGGTAACTGAGAAAAAATTTAAGAAACACAAAATATAAAGAATTATTTTTTGATTTTGCAACTTAAATTCTGACATAAAGACAATTTAAAGAACTGCGAGAATAAAAAAAAATAGAAACTGTAAGAGATAAGGTACTAGTACACGGTGCTCTTCAACAAGTACTAATTTTTTTGACAAATTGTAGAAACTAAACGATATATATGGGCTACGAGTTAGAAGGTCAGAGATATTTAGCCAATTTGCAACTCGAAACAGCCCCAGATGAATTACTCCGGCTAAGATTTAATAAAGAACTAGAACAATTTAAGTTAATGAAATTGCTATCAGATAGAGATGCAAATTATGGCGATAACATTTTCATTATCCTTAGTCTTGATGAGGATCCTACCACGGCCCACTTTAGAACTCCAACTCCTGATGAAGTTGCACAAGTGATGTTTCTATTTAATTGCCCGGTCCAGTTCCCTTCAATTTTTTGCCGGCTTGATAGCACCGGGACGGTTGGAGAGGCTGCGAAATCGTTCTTTAAGTTGGTCGTTTAAATTCCAATTAGTTGCACATTTACAGCCTCTCCTCTGATTTAACAGGAACTGGTAAGCTGTCAACGAAACCGGTTTTTATATTCTGCATATTTCGCTCAAATATTTATAACCAGGTCTAGGGGTTTGCAAATTAGTTTTGTGAATTGTAATAAGGAAAATGATAAAATATTAAATCAGACCCCCAGGAATTTTCTGTCAAAATATATTATTAAATATTTCTCCATACTATATTTTTATTAAAAATGAAAAAAAAGAAGGATCAATAATGGACGAATCACTAAAATGTTCAAGAGAAACCAGAAAAACACGGTTGTCTTCTTGTCACATAGTAAACAAAAAGTTGATTTTTTTCTTAATACCACTTTTAGGCTCCCAGAATATTAAAATATGTACCAATATTATTTAATATATTACAAAACAAAAATTAATAAAAAAAACTTTTTCACCACAACCCATAGTCCTTGAGTTTAGTAATTGATAAGTAAGTACTGTTTCTTGACCAACGGTTATGCAAGGTGTACTAGCTAAGATTACGCTCATCCACCAGGTTTTTTCTTCAATCAAGAATACCAACTTTATAGAGACTGGATGTACCCGAGGAGGGTTTCCCAATCCTAGGGTCCATCCTCGGCCTTTATAGAAGAATAAATAATCTGCTACAGCTCGAATAAAAAACAGGTCCGGGAGATAGGAGTTCAGTACCTAACCTACTCAGCTACACATCGAGAGAAAGCATGTCATACCAAGGCATCTATACACAAACTCTATCTATGTAAGGTCGTGTGGGGTTAGTGCGTTTTCAGAGGAAGTGCGTAATTGTCTCTTTAAATCCATATTCTCAACTCGAAAAATAAAGTTATATCCCAATTTGCTGATAAAATTTTGAAATTTTCTCCTTAACGGTATTCTAGTTTTTAAGCGCTTGTCCGCACTCATCCAGCTAAACATGCTAGTGCAGACCTCTGTTGTGTGAATAGTGTGCGTGGTGTACACTTACTCTTGCTATCGTGTTTTGTCGAGGCAACTATGGGCTAGTAAATTAAAACAAAAATATTTTTTTTCTATACATTTATTCAATTATATTCCACACCCCACTTTGATAATTCAATGAAGATTGTAAAATGTGTATCTTAGGAAAACTTTAACTTTTTTGATTATTACATCAGTATAATAATCCTCCGGAACCGAACTATTTTTCACTTGTCCTAAAACAGTCCCTGCTTGAATAATGAGTCTTCCAGATACCTTGTACGCACTAAACCCTTAATACAGAAGCAATCGCGTACTTAGTACTTACTATTGAATTAAATTATCAGTCACATCGAAATGAACGTATTTGGCTTGAATCTTATATTTGAGGAAATTTGTCTTTGGAACATTAAAAAAAAAAATCTATTAATTTATTACAGTTGTGTTTAGATTCCTAGGAGTGATGTACTCTTTCTAGTTGATGTGTCTTTTTTATACTGTTGATTTGAGAGCGCTATATGCGATCTTGTATTTTCTATCTTGATGATGCCGGAATTATTTCTAACTTTTAACATCTACCTTCATCGTTAAAATAAAGAAAAATTTCCTTACAGAAAAGAGTCAACAACAAATCGGACTCTAAAGCTTCCCTTACACGGTCAGTATTATTGAAGCATAATTATTTAACGTGGTATACATATCACACGTGCCAATATTATTATTATAATATAACCCTCAGACGGTCAATATATTGACAAAATTCGGTATTGACTCAATAATATTCATCGTGCAAAGTGGGCTTAAGATAGGCTAACAGCTCAATCTATATCTTGCAAGACTCCCAGGAAAAGGTAGAGAGGCATCCCTATGCTGGACAGGTTCCAGTATCGAGCGAACACCCTTAACGCTGATCCTGGCTATGACTGACACAGCCTAATGCCGCCTCTTTGCCATGACTGGCACGCCCTCGGCCTTCAAGGGTCACGGTTTAAGTCCCTTAAGATCTCGTTTTTGGTTCCTGGTGACCTGTTAAGTCGTAGGTACAGACATGGACGTAAAGATTTTTCTAGACTTTTAATTTAAAGTTGGAATGAACAATATTTATCGATAATTTTATGTATCAATGATAGGTATATGATTGTTACATTATTGTTTCATAAAATAGGCTATGTACTATGATTAGTGACAATGTTGATAAGATTGTCATTATCCATTGAATAAAAATTTATTTTTTTAAAAACACTAGTGAAACCTCCTTTAGGTCAACCTTTTGATTTTACAGGACAAGAGAAAAACTGATTTATAAACAATTTTATAAAATATAATTCTATAAGCTAATGACTACTATATATTATTACGGTAGTATAGATCCCTTTTCCGGCTCTCAGGAACGATGGATTTTGACGAGTGAGGTATCAAAAGAAAGAGAATTTCAAGGAGATATGACGAATTCCAATTTTGTTTCTTAAAATCTTACAATGGCTTAAATAAAAGTGATGACAAAACTGGAAGGTTTCAAAACTTTGACGACTGAGAGTCAGCGTATCGAGACGGGATAAGTTGGGTTTTAAAGATTTTGACGCTGGCACCAAGACCAAAACCTAGCTTATTTGAGATAACGCACGATATAGGTCCGCAAGGGCCTCATGCTATCTTGCGTACGTGCCGTTGTCATGGCAACTTTATATCAATTTGAGTGTTTACAAAAGCTTATAATGAGTGGGAAATTATATATTGTTTCCCATGTCCAACCCTAAAGGACACTGTTAAATATGAATACTACATATAGAAAATGGTATAGCTGAATCTAATTGCCTAAAGGCTAAATTGAAGAGATATTTTTCACGGGGGTAAGCTAATTACTTATTAAGTATGAATTGTAACTTCAACATAGTCATTACAAACCATGTAGCTTCACCAAATGTGTGTGTTAAATAAACTTTTTTGGTAATATCATATTGTTTACACGAATAAATATGTTTCTCTAATATCGCTTTTACTTTTACTAATGTATTAGGATTGATATCTAATGCGAGAGTTCTCGTTCAGGTATACTTGTTAGATACCTAATTCCAACACGGTGGGTAATAAACTGTATGCCATTTATGTAAAGACTGTCGCGGAAGCGTCACATGGATGATTTATAGCGATAACTATTGTGTATGCGATATGCATTAACAATAGGAGGATCCGTTTTTCTCAATTTAAATCATGTTTTATGATTATTTAACACTAGTGCTTTTCACTAGCAAATTTGAGATAAAATCTGGTTTCTGAAAAAATTAAAATCACAACTGACATTTGGTCACATAGGAGGTTTAAATAATAATCGGAGGTTAAATAGTTGTCTTTAAATAAACAAAAAAATGTGTATTTTTTTTCTTAAATCCATCCATAATAAAAACAGTGTGTGTGTTTATTATTCAATTTTTATTACTAATAATTTCATTTTTTTCTATTAATTTATTTAATTAAATAAAGAACCGTTTTTTATTTAATGTGAATTTTTCTGGTCTAAAAATATAAAATATAAAAAAATTTCCTTAAGAATAACATAGAAGTAAAACAAAACATAAATCCTTCCTAGCTAAAGATCTACAAGAGGAAAAATGAAACTTTATATTTTTTTTTTTTACTAATTAGTTGTAATGAGTTCCTAGCCGATTCCTCTCCCAACACCCATCCCTCAGGTCTACAAAGAGTAATATAAAAAGCATTAAGGGTATGTTAGGACTCCCTGGTTAGGACTGAATATTGAAATAAAATCACACAGATGAAGAAATATGCATGCTTTTATATGCATTAAATATTTCGATTTTCTCCTGTTAATGGGAGAAATGAGTAAAGTTATTAAAAAAAATAGGTAATTCTGTAATCGTTACCATGGAAATTTTATACAAGTTAAAGCAACTTCAAAATGAAAATATTTTAACAAGAGTGAAATTATTGTGTTAAAACGTCATTTGTTAATAAAATCGGTAAAAGTATAAAAACCTGAAGCTTCTTTTGCCGTTTTGGCAGATTTATTATCATTTTGATCTCCTTCCTAAAAAAAAATCTAAATGAAATGAGACGAATTCTAAACAGTGCAATCGATTACAGAGAAAAATTGTCTTTGGCCTTTGAACATTTAGTCGAAATTTTTGTTGGTAACCGGGTGTTTCGTTGAAAGTTCAGGTAGCCTCCCCTTCCCTCTCCCCTCTAAGAGTTCTAATAATTTAAGCATGGAAATGACACAAAAAAGAGACTAAGGGCCTTTAGAAAATGTTTTCAGATTTCAAATTTCAACTTAAAAGATATTAAAGAAATATGACTTAATTAAAAAAAAATGATTTTTTTAAAATAGGATTTTTTTTTTTTTGTAAAAACGTCTTTTTTCTTCCTTTCCTTTCATCCCACATAGCCACGGCAAAGCAAGCCAGGGTATTGAATTGAATGATGTGTTTCCTCGGTGAATTTATGTTCACTATAATACTTTTATTTACTTTCCCATTCATGTCATACAGCAATAAGTATGATGAAATTTTCAATATATAAATAATGTATTAAAAATAAAGTAAAACTCAAAGTTGAACTTATATCTTTTTTTTTTTGAAGTTGTTTGTAAAAGTTTTGTAACAAACTTTACAGTATGATGATTTGGAATGATAAGAACAATATTTTGCCTTCTGTTACTCGTCTCATCTTTTAAAAGTTAGACATATAAAAACAAAAACACTTGAAATTTGAGAGGGCACTTAACTTGCAATTCTTTTCATGGGCAACGCCGTGCGGGTACAGATAAAGAGTATAAAATAATGAAGTAAGGCAAAGATATAAGCGTAAGAAATAACTAAAGGTAAAAGTAGTATATAAGACTAGGGATGAGATTAAATGTAAATTAAAAGTGAAAATTGGCTATCATAGAAAATAAATTGCATAAGAAGAAATTTATAATACATAATAAGAAAAGATTATATAAATATAGGCCACCTATATATATATATATATATATATATATATATATATATATATATATATATATATATATATAATAATAAAAACAAGATTGTCCGACAGAAAATTCAAAGCTTTTTCGAATGATTTGTTGTAGACTTGGATTATCGAATATTTTCAGTGTTTAACGGTAGGTATGCAAAAAGTTAGAAATATACTATAAGTTAATGTATCTACCGATCCGAGGATTCTTTGAAACATTTATTTATTAGATATTTTTTGGAATTTTTGTGTTGTAGATTTGGAATCTACTGAATTTGGACGGTAATAATTGAGACACACAGTATATGAGGTTATTGCATTGAATATAAGAGAATAAAGAAGAGTGCTGACTGTTAACCTTCAGAAATTTATTGTTTTTAACGACCTCCTAAAAAAAAAAAAAAAAAAAAAAAAAAAAAAAAAAAAAAAAAAAAAAAAAAAAAAAAAATGTAAAACCATTATACTAATGCTTAAGATTTATCCTTCAATGGGATATGCAAAAAAAACCCTGGCGGTTGAGTATGTTCCTGGTCAGATAACCTTGCATAATCACCATTATGTCTTTAAACACTACTTCCTAACTTAGTACTAAACCGAAGAACCTTCATGGGCGTAGTAGTCCATTTTTTTTAAATATAATTTTTAAATATTTAAAATAGCAATAATTTCCCCTAGATTTTATAATTACTTCATCAAATTAAGAATGCATATAATTGTTTCATAGTATTGTGAAGACATTTGACGGTGACATTAAATTGAAATGTGATTCAATATTGCTTTAAAAATTTTTGGATAAAAACAAAGAAGATACTAAAGCCTTAAACATGTAATATATATAATTTTGCACGTAACAAAAAAGTAATACATATGTGTATATAATTTAAAAATATGTATGTTTATATATATTAAATGGTATCGGAAAAAGATAATATAAACATATATTTTTTTTAATTATATTTGTACGTATATATATAATTAGTATAGTAATATTATTAAACATGATTAGCAAGCAATAAACAAAAAACTCATGAATTAATTTTTAATTAAAAAATATACCTATTTAGATAGCATACATCTAAGACACAAGCCTATATGCAATATAAATTCAAACGATGTTGTTAATCTTACTCCCAAATATGTTTACTAATCTTAAAAAACACATTTTTAATGATACTTAATAATCAGGCACTTACAGTCGCAGTTCCAAGATGGCCTTCTTTCTTGAAGTTCATTGTTTGTAAAGCACTATAAGCCCAATAGATTCCGAAACGGAAATAGTTATTGAAACATTTACTTAATTAATTACCATGCAATTGCAAGCACTACTAATTTAAATACAATATTCACTGAATACTGAATTAAAGACGCATTCTCGACTGGACGGATATTGTAAATAATGAGTTAAGTATGATCGGGCGGATGTCTCGGCGCGATTATTAGATTTTAGAGAATGCTGGCTTCTCATTGGCCAATCCCCCACCTCCTTACCTAGTCTATACTGTTTTGTACTGTCTTTCTAGAAAATATCTCATCATTCAAATATTATCTCAGGATTCAAATACTTTTTAAAGAAACTTTTAAAAATATATGTTTCTAAATATTTATTATAATATTTTATTAATACTAAAATGTGAAATGCATTGATATATACATTTAATTATTTTTACACTTAAAAACCTATTTTTGTGAAAAAATATAATTTATAAATTCATATGCAAATGAATCACGTATCGAAATATTTTAATTGTCATTTTTATTATTAATTTTAATAACTACAAGCAAAAGTATATATAGTATATATAATATGTGTATCTAATCAAAATAGTTCTGGCATATAATAATGAATATAATTTATATTAAAAATATTAACATAAATGCAAAATAATTCTAATTTTCTCTTTGGTTTTAAAATTTTAAAACTGTTTCACTGCTTAATTTTATGATTATTAATTGCCTTCTTCTCTGCCTTATTTTTCAGTTGTATCTATAGAATAATTATTTTTATATATTTTTTAATTCATACAACTGTATCCTTCAGACCTATCAGAAAATTTTACAATAAGAACAATACACAAAAAAAATCAAAAGTGGTTAGAAATATAATTATTTTAAATAAAAATAAAGAATTGTATGAATTAAATTAAATAATGAAGCAAAAACTGAATTGTTACTAGTATGTATAGGTATTTTAAATTAGCTATAGTTTATTTATTTTTTTCTCAGTCCAAAGGGTCATTACATTAAGCCTGCAAAGAAATAAAGATAAATGTTTTTTTAAGAAAAATAGGTAATCAAACTAATATTGCATATCAATGTTAGTGTAAACAAAGTCTTAGACATTTTTAAAATAGATCAAGTTTAAGTATTTGAAAAAGTATACTTTTAATCACTAAGCAATAAAAATGTTTTAAGTTTCAAACTAATAAATGCATGTGATGGACGAAATGAATATGAATATGAATATTTGCATCAAACAAGAACATCCACACAATATCGTTCAAGTAAAATACATAATCAATTTAATGAAACCTTCTAATATTTATTACTCTGTTTATTTAATTTATTAAGTTCAGTTTATTTAATCACTCCACTGATCTACTTCTGTTAACCTGTAGATAAATACTTGTGTTATTAACTACATACATAATTCCTGTTTATTAAAACAATTAGTATATCTGTTATTTCAGTTTTGGAAGTTATTACATACTTAACTTTTGGATGCTATGGTAACAATAATGGTGAAAGCATTGTTTTAATAGTGCTCCTGTTTTGTTGTAGATGTCTGGAGGATAATTCAAAATTAATCCTTGATTTAAATTATTGTAGATAATTTTATCAGTTTCCATTTATCTAGAAGAGTATCATTTTGGAAATTTTTTAATGAATTATTCTCTGAAATTTTCCTTTGCAATCTTATCTCATTCAAGTGTTTTGTTTCGTCTTATATTTTAGCAGGATAATGCGCCTCAAAATTTGTCAGAGACATAACTAATATTTTCTGCATACTATTTAGTTTGGCTATTCTTCATTATTTTTCTACATAATTCATTGTAAGCAGTATGACGGAGTTTAAAAGTTTGTTGAGTTTATATTGATTATTATATACATAATATGAACGAAATAACATGAAAAAAAAAAAAAAACCTTCCACAGATGAAGTCAGTTAACCAATAAAAGTGCATAAGTACACACTTATTAATTGATAGAATTTTAAAAGTTGCAGATAGAAAGTATTAAAATATTTTCTTCATTTTTCCAACTTTATTAAATGGTATAAAACTCCTGTTAACATGACTATTACAATAAATGTTTCATCACTATTATGATTCATTCCACTGTGTCTTTGACCTTTTTGAAGTATGAGGAAATTTTAAACTATCCAGTTATGATACATACATTATGATATAGTGATTAAAAAATAGATTTAATTAGTGAATAAATACATATGTATCACATTTGTATGTATAAGTTTTTAAAACTTTATTCATTATGTTTAGTCTAAATATAAATATGGTTGCTTAAATGAGTAGTAAATCTAAGGATTCGGAAAGGAGCTATCTTACCTATTTTAGAGGTTACATTTTTTTTATTGAACAAATGGGTTGAGAAAAACAGCATCAGACCAGACTAACCTTTCTTCTCTGGAGAAACCTTAGTGAACTGTTCAGTGAAAGCCTATCTCGATAAAATAGGAAACATTTTTCTTGTGGCCCAGAACACCCTTTGTGGCTACTTTACGGGAGAGCTAATTTTTTATCAAAGTTAGAAAAAACTTTAAAAGTCCTTTGTGCTTCAGTTTCAAAAGCAATTTTCAGTCAATAGCAAAGTATTACAGCCTTAATGCTTTCTAACCACTTAAGGTAGTCAATATGTGTTTTTAAAAAATTAAAATTACCATCAAAGTCCGAAATTTATTGTACAGAGTAAATTGAAGTAAATTAGATAACATATAAACTGCTTAAATGGTATGAGGATGCGATGCGTCTTAGTCAATTTACAAATTAAATAAAGAGATACTTCTATATCATTATACTTTATAATTCTAATTAATTGTAATTTTTGTTCTAATACATAAATATTTTTAGATATTTAAGAGTTGGTATTTCCTTTAAAGCTGCATAGAATCATTTTCTCATTGCTTATTGCTTTTTAGCTCTGATGAACCTCAATATTGGTCAAAAAGTAGGTTGAAAAAACTAAGCATCACTGGAAGGCATGCTTTATTCACAAGGATTGACACTTGACTTACTTTGCATAATCAAGAATAATAAAAATCATTAGTTGAAAAAAAGTTGTCTAAAAATTTTATAGTTATATATAAATAATTTTCTATTATTCTTCCATCATTTCACATCGCAGAATTGCTTATGGAGTGCCTCCGGTACTTCATTCTTCTAGGAGATTTGGCATCTTCCTATAGCTCTCTTTTCATCTATTTGAGTCTCCTATCTATACCTGAAAAATTTCAAAAGTGACTTTTCCAATAATTGATCATCATTGAGCATCATACATTGGCTTGATGGAAACAGTGTGGCCATAGGGAAGTGGTGGACATTTTGGTTCAATCAGGTCCCTGCATTTGAATAGTTTTTCGTTGATATTTCATTATAATTCGCAATTATTGCAGTGAAGTGTTAATTAGAATGGTTTGGAAGATTATTTAAAAATAAAAAATAAAATCAAAGAAAAATATTTGTTTTTTAACCCAAGACAGGTGAAGCTATTAAATTATTCCCTTAGAGCTATTAAAAATTTACTATAACTCGTCATTGAATAATTGTTTTTATAGCTCCTTATGTCTAGCTGGAGCTGAAGTTCATACTGACAGAATAATCGTGTAAAAATAAACCTTTAAAAAAAAAAAATAATAATAACATGTTTATATTTTATTTTACTTATGTTTTATTTATTAATATTTTTTTCAATTATTAATTTAAGAATGATTATAAAATAGTGTTATTCAAAACTAAAATGATCTCGGCGACAGCAATAATTAAAAAAAAGCAACAGAAATACAAAGTGAGGGAATCACTCATGGGATACACAAATTTTATATTTTCCACCTTATATCTCTCCTTCGAAAAAAAACCAAAATATAAATAATTCAAAAATAGATTGTCTTGGCTGAATGATATTTGTTTTTGTTTTTTTACACTGCACCTAACCTTTGCAAAAAAAAACACTGAAAAAAAATTTACTTCCGAGCCTACTGAAGATAGTGGTAGTATTTGTTTCTCGTTGGTAAAAAAGTTTTCTTCTTATATGAAAATTTCATTACCGATACACAGTACCGGTACACACACATATTAAAACAATAGGAACAATAATTTAAAATACACCAGATTTCGAATTATATATTGGAAAACACTTATTAAAATAAAAATTGTGTTTGTGGTTAGCCTCTAATTACAAAAAGTATAATCATATTTCCAACTAAATTTCAATGTTTTTCTTTCATCATTACTGAATTGCAACGGAACATTAATACAATAAAACAAAAAAAAACTAAAGTGTACCTACGATTATAAAAGTTCACAAGACGAAATCACACCCCTCACTTTAAACTAAAATCTATCACTATTAAAAAATAAATACCTATTTCTAAACAAAATGTACTACTACAACAACACAATTAAATTGAAACATCTCTAACATAGTAGGAAAATCAAACAGTTTTAAGGTGCAAGAAGCATAACCTAGTATAGAACTAGGTTGGAATATGAACCAAAATGACTGTGCTCGCCTCAGTAAATAGAAACGAAGATCAGTATGACCACACTGTCTCTATCAAGCCACTATATAGCATCAGATGCAATGATTTACTCTATTTCAATCTTATGGTACTAATAAATAATATAATGCAAATAAATTAGAGACACTTCAGTATTGAATTTTTTTTTAGTTTTATGGATGCCATATGAAAAAATCTATTGGTCTGTTTTATTTTGTTCAGTAATGATTATTTGTTTTAAAAGAAGAGTTTTGTAACGTTTTTTTTGTTGACAATTATGTTCATGCATATTGATTATTTCTACGTTTATTTTTATTGATTTTGTATTATCTAATGAATGAGTGATTTTCATTTTTTGTGTAATAATGTAATTCATGAGCAACATAGTCCCAGAATAATAAAGCTCATTTTTCTTAATCAAAATAAAATTAATGTTTTAAAGGAAAAAATGAAATATAAATATTAATAACCTTTATTATTATTTTTATTAAACATAATATAACTTATTCATCAGAAATATGAATGTTTATGAGGGAAATAGCTTACTTTGTTTCAAGTATCTTATGAAACAAAGTAAATTCTGTTTTCCTTTCTCGAAAAGTCTTGTCTGAACATATCTTGTTACAAAGAGTAACTTCACACCCATGGTCTTTGTTCTTCATTTGCAGTTCTAATATGTTTCCTTCTCGTGCAAATTTTTACTAGCATGTTCGGGAATTAGGTGTATTTTGAATTAAACTTTTGATAAATTTGTTAAAGATAGATGAATAAAAATATGTGGTATGTTATCTTAGTAACATTTAGTCTGACTAACTTTGCTATTTGCACATTGATTAAACTGTATTGAAATCAACAGACAAGCAGTAACAGCAATGCTGCTGATTAGTTCAATTAACGTCGAGTGTTGGAAGCCTGTTATCACCTGCAATTACCAGGTAGTGCACTTGATGTGTGTCAGGTGATTGAAATAGAATTTACCGAATTATTCAGGTAGTTTAGTAAAATTATGAATTAAAATTATCTAAAACATAAAAATGTCATATTTTAATTTTAATTATATGTAGCTCTAAATAAAATCTAATGCTAAAATAATAAATTATGGGTATTTCTAAGTATGTTCCTTGCAATCCATACCCAATTGATAAGATTTTCTTTTAATGCTAATATTAGGAAATTAAAAACTTATTTTCTAAATTGCATGAAATATTTCTGATAAACTAAGTAATACTGATTTAATAAAAAGCTCTTGTTCAATTAACATGATTCAGCTAGATTATTTTTAAATTCAAAGGAATTGTTGACTCTTCTAATGTTTACTTTCAGGATTATAATATAACAATAAAATTAACTTAAATTAAAAAAAAAAAAGAAATAAAAATAATAATAAATTTTTTATCAATTCTTAATTCTTAAAAGACACTATTATTTAATTCCTTTTTTTTTCTGGTTTGTATCAATTTTGAAATATTGGTATTATTCAGTTTTGATTTTTCTGTTTGATACAAGATATTTTTTTTTTCATTTTGAATACCGTTTATTTAACACATTGTACTAGGATTTAATTATGTTTATTCATATAAATCAGGATGGTGTTAAAAACTTTAAACATCTTTGCTAATAAATTTTGGGATATTAATTTTTTCGGACTTCAGTTGAATGACAATTTTACAAAATCCAATTTATTGGAACATGAAATTCATTATCTCTTATAGCAAGGCCCAGAAAGTAATAAAATTATGTATTTAATATAACTACATATACATATGTGTGTCAGAAATACTTATATTAAAATTAAAATACAAAATTATCATTTATGTTATTATTTTTAATATTAATTATTTAAATAAAGGAACGTAATTAGAAGTAAGATTTTCCCTGACTTAAAAAAAAAAGTATGTGAATTTTAAATGAAATGCCCAATAAAAAGATTCAGCTGAAATTCAATTAAAATGGAAAAATGATAAAATTTGAAAGTTGAGATTTTATATATAAAGACACTACCAAACAGCAAGGACTAGGTAAGTGGTAGGGGAATGGCCAATCAGAAGCCAGCATTCTCTATAACCTAATTTTATCATCACAACATCCGTTGAACTTGTACTCTCCTTACTAAATTATTCAGTCTAGTGCGGATCTCCGGGCTTTGTAGGTTTGTGGATTGTTTATGAAGTGTTTATTTAAATATTATATTAAAAGAGTGTGTATGTAGAATTAAATAGTAGATCACACGCCATAAACACTGTTTCACATAAAATTAATTAAAAATCGATTTCCGGTTCGGAATAATCAGTACTAGAAAGAAAACTTAGATGAATATCGCCATCTTGGAAATCCGGCTGTAAGTAATTTTATTTATACTAATTGTTGCTATTGGAAATTTAAAGTTCAATAACTATACTAGTAAAATATTTTTACAAGTAGATATTTGATTACATCTCCCTAAGCGCTATTTATGTCCCAATTATATAAAAATATATGCATTTAATTATTAAAACTATATTTAGACAATTTTTTAATATACTTTTAAAATAGATATTAGAATATGAGTATGTCCTTCGATATATCTCAGCCATTTGTAAAAAACAAAATTTTAACGAAATGCAGATAGTTCCGTCATATCATCAGTCTTATTTGAATAGAAAAATAATTTGATATTTTATTAGAAAAATATAGATTGTTTATTTAGATTATTTTTAATCTAACAATTAATCATATATTTAATCTAATAATGAAAGTAATGAAATAAATTGCCTTATTTTGATCAGATTGTATTAAACTAATGTTATTGATTTACAGGTGTTTATTTCTTCTTTAAAGATATAACAATTTCAAGGCTAATAAAATTAATTTAAAAAACACTTTCAATTTCTCATGTTTCCAAAGGAGTAATTAGACTCCATTTAAAAAAAACAAAAAAAAACTTGATAATAATCGTCTAATCAGTTATTTTTATGTCTATCAGTTTAATTTAAATTATTCTCCAATGCTGCAGTAATATATTTATTGAAGTTTTAAGATTCAACCTATCTAATACCAAAAGATAAAAAAAACTGACAGTACCCCACTTTATTATAATTGCTTATTAGTATTTTTTTTTTTTTTGAAATCGAAGGGTTTCATAGAATCAATTGTGGGATATATTTCGGAGAGGGGGAGAAGGGGGATTGAGGATGAGATATAATGTGAAGATAGGGCTGCGTTTATCATCTTATTTTCTCTTTAAAGATGTCAGATTGGGATTATAAGCTTACTTATGGGTATTAGGAGCTGAGAATAGTACGATATACCGCTTTTGGATCAACTTACCAACTGTTATGTGAGAGAATTATTTTTTTAGTGTTAATAGTATTGAAGATATTTTATATAAACTTTTTTCAATCAATATAACTTTATATTCTCCCCAATGCAATGTTCATTAATGCTCCACCAGCTGAATGGTATCTCCTATGACTGTTATAAAATAAATTATGCACAGAAACACCAGATATAACAAAAAACTTATGTTAAGGAAAAGTTTTTGAAACATTTGAAAGGTTTTTACGTGAATACCAGATATTTTTGTGACAATTAGTCAATCCGGTAGCTTGAAGCATAAAAAATAAATAAATAATAATAATAATAAATAATTAAATAAATAAAAATCGCGGAACCTAGTGGCCCCCGTGCTTCTAATTAATATTAGCTTTCTGCCCAGGAATTTCTTCATTTAGCTTATTTTCAATCTTCAACATGTGAGTCTGTTGCCATGCATTGTATGAATCCATTGACACTTTCTATTTATTTTCTGATGTGAAATATTTTAAATTTACATTTTTAATTTTAGTTAAATAATTAATGAGCAATAAATAATATATTGAAATTTTAATTATCATTTTTCTGACGAATTGAACTTTTTTCAAAATATTTTAAACATTTCCACAGACAAATTAAACTTTTCATCAGACAAATCAATTTTTGTTAACAAATTAATTCGTCTTTCTCTTTTTAATTCAAACCTTTTCCTCGAATCATTTGTGAAATGGTGAAAGTACATTTTTTTGGAAATAATTTTTTATGTTATTGTTCACTTCTTTTTTTTCAGTGTAAAAAATTAAACGTCAAAGTTAGATAAATGTAACCTATCTATAATTAGCTAAAACAAATATCTTCCAAAATAATATATATATATATATATATATATATATATATATATATATATATATATATATATATATATATTTTAGAAGAGGGGCGCATTATCAATTTTTCCACCTGATCTTACCCGAAGGTCGCCGGACTAGCATACTCAAGCGCCATTTGTGCTAACTGCTTTGCATTAAATTATAGCATTCCTGTTCATCTCAATTATTACTGCTTTAATTATATATTATTTAAAAATTATTAGTGCTGTAGACTTCCGCTCATTATGTTCTCCCAAGAAATAAACAAAACAGCAACGGATCCTTTTCAGCTGAGGTCGGTGTCTTACCGTAATTTCAATTATTACCGCTTTAAATAGATCAAAGCTGACGACTTCCGCTCGCTCTAGAGATAAACAAAGTCCAAAAGTTCCTTTTCAGTTCAGGTCGGGTGCTTTTTAAATTTAAATTATCAGTAATTTAAATACCGTAATTTAAATTATCACTCCTTTAAATTATTACTACAACTTCCACAGATCACCGGAAGTCGACAGCACTAACAATTTTAAATGATCTGTTATTAAGGTAGAAATAGTAGCAATGAATACGAATGTTACAATTGAATGCAAAGCAGTTAGTCAGCACAAATAGTATGCTAGTCCGGCGACCTTGGGGTAAGATCGGGAGTACCAGTGATAACGCGCCCCTCTTGTAAAGTTGTGCCGGACCAATTAAGCAGTGGTGTAACTAAAGATGTCTGCGTCCCAATGAGTGAATTTTCCTTTTGCACCCATCCTCTCTCCCTCCAGATTTTTTTTAATCATTATCCTCTAGGTAATACTTTACCTTGCAACATTTTCCAAACTCACTCCTAAATATGTTTAACAGAGCATAATTAAACTCATCTTAAATAAAGAATTATTTTAAAACTTTTTTTTTTTCATTTGGTTGAAATTTTTTCTAGTATATTCGCTTATACACTGCGCCCTTCCAAATGCTCCTCTGCCCCACGATGTGATCTAATATGATTTATTTCAACTAGCATTATATTGGAGGAAAAGACATTTTGAAAAAGAAACAGACTATTTTTACCTTTAATGGGTATTGCCATTGATTGTCCAGCAATTATCCACTTTCCGGCTCAATTTAAAGGCGGACACTGAGGATAACTCCAAATGGAACGTGGAACACTGAATTGGAACTGGAGTACTTGGAGTTAAGACGATTTCAAGAGCCCACAGACGATCACTCCACTTGTTCTATTTTTTTACCGACAGGTAGTAATTTATGCTCACGTTAACATGTATTAATAGGGCTATAGATAGTGGCTCTACAATAGAAAAAAAATATTAAATAATTTAATCTTGACCCCCTCGCCAAAAAGTGGAAATTTTATTCCTATTAGAAATTAGAAATCCACTAAAAATCTTTATTTAATCTTTACTAATATATCTTTGTTAACATTTATTAGTATTTTCTAACATAATTATTAGTAAAAATAAACTAAATTATAAGTTATTCATATCGATATTTTTAAAAATATTTTCTGCAATCAATATCGTAAATTTAAACAAGACTGCATTTAGTGGCAAACAATTTTTATTATTAGTAGTATAGTACAGCTTAAACACAGTGCAGTTCAAAATGTCCACTCCATCCGTATTCATCACTCACGATCTGAAGGAGTGATTGGATTTTGTTTTAACGGTATGGATTTTAAGGCAGGTGTAATTCCAGCTGATCCCCTATACTCCAACCATTCCACACAGGATTTCACACTCACGGTTGTTCCATGTTCCATTTGGTTTGGAGTCATTTGATTGTAGTGATCGTCTGATCCTCTTAAGAGTTGTGCACGGGGTTAGATGTGAGGATGATGTCTGTAGAGCAGGGAAAAACCGCTGCGTATTGGGATCGAATCCGAATCACTCACAGCATGATACTATTTCATTTGAATTTCGCTAGGACTATCGTTATAACGTTATATATATATATATATATATATATATATATATATACTTAGTACGATTACTCGTCAGTTTAGCGCTGAATACATTTCCATTTATTATTCGTCGAAACCTGATCAAGTTTTTGATTGAACGTTGATAGAAATAATTGTTGTATTCAGCCATCAAACGAGATTGAACAGCTAAAATTATTCGGTTACTCCAGTCGGGCGTTGATCACCGTACCAGTACTGAACCTCCCATTGCCAGTACTAACGAATGGAAATGATCCTCCGAAGAGAGTTATGGTCCGGGGCAGTAGAGGGCTGCAGATAGCAATGCATCACCGGCTGCAGTGTCGTTCGCCCGCTGTTTTACAATTTTAATGGAGGCTTTGCATTTCACTCCTCGCTCCGCTTTCAATATTATCGCATTTAGAGGGCATTAGCGTGGTCCATTGTTCAGTCTGCCTCGGCTCACTGTTATTTAGTAGAGTTTTTTTTTTTCCACATCGAAGTTGGTAATGGCATGGGTGTTTTATAACCCTGTAACCATTTTCGATTTGGAACTATTTGGAAAATGGTTCTAACTAGGAATAAAACTATGGCAGATAAAGAGTATCCGAACGCTGGAAACATCATTTAGGTAAACTTTGAATGGTGATGTCCACCAACTAAATATGGAACGAAACAAAAAGTAATTTTTATTTTCGTGGAAATATTGTCCACTGTGAAACAAATTATTGCCATAGGTATCTAAAAAAACATGCTTACATTTTTTTTGCTATACCTAAAAAAAATGTTCGGGTCAATTAAAAATGAATTTATATGTAATTATAAATAAATAACTGCTTTTAAATTAAATAAATATTTTTTTAATTAATGAGGTAGTATGACTTGGGGACAATTGTACCTCTCTGTCTTGTCACTCTTCTGATGCCTATCAGGCTTGGGTGGTGTAAGATGAATAAATTAGGAAGTATACGGGTAAAAAAGAGAAGACGAGGTAAACCAAGAAAGACTTGGGATAAAGAAATGGAGACAAATATGATGGGACATGGTCCAAGAGGGGATCTGATAGAGTAATCTGAAAGGATGCCACATAAGGAGGCAAAATAATTTTTTTAATCTTATTAAATACATGTTATTGTATGTAAGTAAATATTGCCAAGAATTCCTATAAGTTTAAATAAATGTTTTTTTATATGATTACAACCCGCCGATGTGAAATTCGACTATATGCTCCAACCTACATAAGTTGGTTCTGAACACATATTTAATATTCTCTAACAAGTAATATGGTTCCTTTGTAAGCAAATATCCATTTAATGATTTCAGCTTTCATATTTCATTATTTCCTTGATATTCTTATGCATGATAAATAAATCTTTTCCACTGATAGCATAATTTTATGTATACGTCTGTGTATGAAATTTTATTTATCCAATAAAATAAAATAAATAGTTCTATATTAAAATTATATTTTTCTTTACAAATTGTAAATAGGTTTTACTTTTACCCATTTTACTTATCTACATAGGTCGATATAGAAAAAAATATTTTAGGAAGATTTGATAAATAAATAATTTCTGAATACTTAATAATAATAATAATTAAATTTTTTTATTGCTTAAACAAGTATGCAGGTGTTATGCTTTATTAATTTTTTATAAACATTTCGCCGTTCAGAAATAACTTTTATCTCCTAGCTTTAGCTTTAAAAGTATTTTACTTTAAGGCTAGTTTTAAATGAGCAAAATGTTTTTTAAATAAGTCTCTTAAAAATTATAAAATGTGTAAGTACCAACCAATTTTTGTCTTTGTTTCTACTAAACGCGTACACATTAAATATGAAGCAAAATTTTATTAATGCCCATAATAGATATGAATAATAATTATTAGATAAATAAAATATAATTATTGCATGAAAAATTATTTATTTATTAAAAAGATAAGCCTTAATGTTTGAATGCTGTGATATTATTCTAAAAGAAAGTTCTAAGCAATAGGGGACTAGGTGAGTGGAGTGGGGATGACCAATCAGAAGCCAGCATTCTCTATAACCTAATTATCTCAGCACAGCATCCGCCGAGAATTTACTATCCTTATTAAAATATTTAGTTTACTGAGAGTCTCAGGATTGTCTTTATGTGTCATTTCTTCATTACATTAATTTTCTTTATGGACTAATAGTTACTTATTTATTAACTTTTAGCATATAACTCCGCTTAAATATCGGCTGATTTAAGAAAGAAGACCTTTATTATCTTGGAAGCTCTGTTGTAAGTTAAATTTGCACACTTTTCACTTGGCAAATTTTTAATTTTATTTTAATCACTATTATACTTAATATTTAATAGTATAAACTATATATATATATATATATATATATATATATATATATATATATATATATATATATATATATATATATATAAAATCATTAGGAGTTGCAGGATATTTATATTAGAATAAGTTAAATAAAAAATAAATACTTCTTTTTTTTATATATTATTTTTGTTTCAACATAATAAACCCTTCTAAACTTCCTTTCCTGACTATTTTCTTTATAAAATCACATCAGGCAACGTTTCAGACCTGTTTTGTCCATTTTAAAGCCTGTCATCAATAAGCAAAAATTATTGCACATTAATTTAATCTATCCAACATCCAAGTCCATACAACTATTATCTAATAAAATCATATCACAAAACTGTGTTGTAAATTAGTGGTTCAAACTTACTTCATCATAAAAACCAAATAAATAAAATAATTTAGAAATAGCCAAATCATGAACGAGAAACGTTGCCTGATGTGATTTAATATAGAACATAGAAAAGGAATTTTAATTCCTTAAAAATATAAAATAAAGGGTTCATTATCATATAATATAGTAGGCAAAATAAAAATTTTCACATAATTTTGTAAAATATTTCAAATTAATATATTATACTAACTGGTCTGGTATTACATATTTAGTTAATGTTTATTAATCTATAAAATTCACAGTATGTTTGTACTTAATATATTTCTGTATTATTAAATAGACTATATAGGATTATATAAATACAAATTAACCGGTCTGTTTTGGTGAGATATTTGAATGTTTCAATTTTGCACCAAATATTTAACTTAATAAAATGAGACCAGCAAAATAGGGTGTGAACTTTTTTTACAACCTTTTTTTTGATCCATTGGTTTAATAAATTTTTTTAATTGGACGTATTAAATATTTTCAGTCAAAATTAGGTTTTTTAAATACTTAGGAACATATAGCTAATAATTTTATCACCCTAGGGACATATGAAACTTAGCTATTTTAAGTTCACCGAGTGCAAAGAAGTGATTTAAAAAAAATATTGAGCTCATTGCAGTTTTCCAATCATACTGTTCTCATGAACATCTTTTTCGAGTTTTATTTTTAATCATTAAAGAACATACATCGTGTAATCCGTTGTCTAAACATGTTTTATGAAAATTAAAACAGATCTTAATAGCATTATGTTATTTATTTTTTTAAATTGCTGAAGGAATATATTTACCAACGATGTTTTCAGCTTTTGTCGCTTAATAATTTATAAATCTGCTGCCCTGCATAACGAACTTCATTCGATTAAAATTAATAGAAGGAATTCAATTAAATATGAATATTTTAATCATAAAAACAAATGTACAATAAATATAGGAGGATTCCAATTGTTAATAATTTTGCCTAGCTTATCATATCTTCTTTTTTCAGAGATTCCTGTTTTACACCGATTACATTGTTTAATATAGTAAGAAAAAGAAAAAAAAAACAACTAAAAACGAATAATAATTGGGTTTAAAACGTTAGAAAATTAGAAAACACGGATAAACGTTCCAGTATGTAAATGGTGCCGTTTAAAATACAAGAACAAATTAAATAGATGACTTGAACAATAGAACTAAATAACTAAACATTGATGTCAATTTAATATATGCAATAATTATTTCATAAATGGTAGGCCAATTGAGGGAAATATCTTTGACCAAGATAAAAACGTGTTTATGAAATCAAAGTCATATTGTAAAAAGCTTCGACATTCAGCGGAAATTCACTTAGTAGGGATGTTGTTGATAATAAATTTAATGATTTTAATAGGAAACTTCCATCTAGGTTATTATACTGACATTTGTGTTAAAAGGAGTGATGGGTACTAGATAACGTGATTATTTGTTCCTTTCATCTGCAACGATATTTTTGTTATTTATTTAGTTATCCGCCCGAATCGCTAAAATACTTAAACATCAGATTATAAACTAGCGTAAATCATTTAAGGGTTAGAATCAACTTGGATTTTTTTCGAATCTATCTGAAATATGATCCTATTGATGCTCTTAAGGTAATATTTTAAAAATTACTGCATATTTCGTAGCATATTTCCATTAATTTCGATATATAAAATCATATTTCGATTATATATTTTCGAATGTTTAACATTTTTTTTGTTTAACTGCCGGTTTGTACGTTGTGGTTAGTATAGAGTACATATATAATTAGCAGTGATGTTATACTCCAATCCATTAGCTGGAGTTAATAAAAAGAGATCTCGGTTCGCTTTTACAATTTAGTTTGGTGTTTAATGTAAATAAACTGTGACGTTTAGTCACTTTAATGCAGACATATTGAAAAAATGTTGAATTCTTGTCAAATTATTTTTTTTTCATACTTCAATAAAAACATATATTGGTGTCCAATTGGCCTGTTTGATTTTTAGCTTAATTATTTATTATGGCACCATATTCTAGAAAAACTACTGAAAGGAATTGATCTTTTTTTGAACTTTTGGTCCTCTTAAGATGTGTTATTACTTTTTCCCTTGGAAACTCAGCTTAGCTAATTTATCTCGGTCTTATTTAACGATGTTATTTTTTTTTAAACATTATATTTTTTTAACTATTTATTCAGTAATCCCAAGTTCCATAAGAATATGCTTAACGCTTCTGAAAATTGGGGAGTGTACTCAGGTTTGAGCCTCAAAACCTCTCAGAAGGCGATGAACGTGTAAAAATTCGCAATGTTCTATTCAAAGGACGATTTCACCTTTTTTAGAACTTGACTGTTTGTATTCATTTTATGTGTTTTCGGTTAACTTCTTGAAGTTTTGACTTACTTACCATCTATTTTTCTTCCAACTTTGATCGCGTTTGTTTTATCATATGTTTTTTCCATTCTTCTGTAGCAATTACGTCGACGCCGACGCTATTGAATAACAATATGAATATCAAAGTTGATGTATATAACTTAATTATTGTATTAGATTTTTTCAAATATGTATTTTACTGCTTGGGCTTTATTAATATATTTTTGTTTTTGAGACATGCATTTAGATTCTTTAGAACTTCGAAAAAATCTGGTCTCTTGTTGATTGATGGTTCGAGTGTTGTTTTTTTTATGAATTTCTTATGTTGCCGAATTCATCTAATTATAAAAGCATTAAAATAATAAAATATTTTTAAATAGTCAGTTATAGCAGTTGTAAGATAAGGAACTTGGACGGAGCAGACATGCTCCTCTTTGAGGGCTCGGCAACTTGTAACCCAGTTAGACAGGTGTCAGTTACCCCATCCTTGGTTTCCGAGCAGGAAATTCGATTAGAAACAGAACTATTCATTAAAGTGCCACGATTTTCTACTCTTGATGGAAATTCACTAGAGGATTGTAGCTTGATCGGGTCTCTTGAACTTAAGTGATACCTTTTTGCTAATTAGTTGAATATGAAGATTAATTGTATTGTGTTAATGTTAATTGTGATTTTTTTTTGTATTTGTTTACTTATAGCTTTGAGGTAGGATCGAATAGCTTGTGGTCACTTATAGATATATGAATTGTTGATTTGAGAAACCTCTTAAGTCATTGAGACCAAATTTTCGGAAAACAATCGATACTAAACCGTAAAGGTTCAAGACAACCCAAAATGACTAATAATTAAAATTTGATTGATTCTGAACTCATTATATTTGCAATTAAGAAAATAAGAGCCATTTTAAAGAGTTTGCGTTTATATTTGCTTAACTTAGAGCGTTTCTCAATTCAATCAACTTTATGGAAGTAATAATTACCAATTAATATATAAAAAAAAGTTATTTATGGTACAATTTTTTACAAAAGTACTTTCAGACTAGATTAGTCAGCTTCTGATTCTTCATTCTTTCGCATATCTGACGTATTTTCTCCGAATTAAGGGGTTCCTCAACAAAACGACAAACAGCCACCATTACAGACATCGAAAATGCGTCGGACTTATGGGGCTATACTTCCAAAATGTTTGTTTATCTCAAAAGAATGGAAATCCATCAAATATTAAATATTCTCCAAAAAGTAACTTGTGGAGTTTCTCAAATCAACGATCCATATGTTATAGTTAGCATTCTGTCTGCGAGTTACAATTTAAACATTATAAATCTGAATATGAGAAATGTAGGTACGATGGAAGAATACAAATTCTTACATACTTCTTGTTTGTGAACTATATTAAAAATACAAAATAAATTATTCCGTAGAATATTTGGACGGAAAAAGGATGAGTAAAATGGAAAATATAGAAAGCTATACTTGCACTTCGCACACGTACTCGGTTTTTGCCCGACTGCCACATAACAACTGTCGGTACGAACAGGACAAAAACGAGGAGTAAAAGAGTGCAAACGGCCTTAAGCTGTCGGGAAGAATGACGATCGAATCTCTGAAAGCATAATCAGCGCTAAGCGTCGTAGGTGTCAACCGAAAACGTAGATCGGAGGATTGTGGTAGGTCTCATCTTGAGGATTTGGGCTTTGCTGGAATTCAGTGGAGGGAGGTATGCTGGAAAGGAAATGCTGGTGTTTTCGGCGTCGAACCTTCGGCTTCGCCAAGCCTTATTTTTTCATTATAACGAAATAAAAAAACTCGACTAATATCGAACTCAAATATTGCCTTATGTGATAGAAGAAGGTTTGTGCATTACACATCCCTCATAAGTTAAAAGGCTCTAACTCCAAGTTATGTTTCTATATACATGTTTGTAGTGTAACCGAATTTTTCTAAAAAATACATCTTTTTATGGCATTAGAAAGCCCTTAAACCAATTATATAGATCCATTTGGGGTTTCTAATGCCATAAGAAGGTATACACTTTTAGACACATTCCGGTAAACTATGAAAATTTATTTAGAAACATGATTTGATGTTAGAAACTTTAAGCTTATCAGGGCAGTACAATGCTGGATCACCTAACTCCATATTGATTAAGTATAAAATAATTTTAATTTTATTAAATATAAAATAATAATTTTTTTTTACAGACCGAAATCACTTTTGGAATATCAAACTATTTTACAATATTTATAACACTAATACTAATCAGTAATTATGAATATGAATATGAATTATAAATATATTGTAATTAAAACAATGAAACAAAAATTTTCGATTAATAAAAGCATCCATGTTTATTTTTAGGTATTTTATTGGTATAATTCTCATATTATATAATTTCTACTCGCTTTCAGAAGTATAATAGCATATTATAGCATACTATATTAGAAGCATTTATATTATCAGAGTATAACTTACTCTGTGTTTTTACACAGAATAAAAAGTGTGTATTTACTGAATAAAGAAACTTCGCTTAAATATTTCTTTATTTTCATAACATTCACATTTTTATTTCATTAACCCGACGTTTCGATGTCTTCCCCCTTATTCAGGATTTTTATTTTTTCTCTAAAAATTCAACAATACAAAAACTACGCTATAAACATTTTTACATATAATGGTACATTTTTAATGAATTAATTCAAAAACTCTAATTGATTAACTTAAAATTGTTGTTATTTCGGATATTTAGTACAAGTTTCAATTCCTATGTAGTTGATTGTGGCATCGATATCAGTTCATAGACATTCCCTATGAATTATTTCATTAGTTTTTAAAATAATTATAATATGTTAAGTAATAATATGTTATGGAAATAAAAAAAAAAAATTTAAGGGAAGTTTTTCTGTTAAAAAAACAACAACATTATTGTATAACATATTTTTAGTTTTACTGATTGGCCTTAAATCTGGCAGAATTTAAAATTCACGAAAAAATAAAACAAAAATTCTTTTAAATTGGATTTTTTTTATTTTTATAATTTATATATTGCTAATTATACTATGCTATACAATTTAAATATTGATATTAAATATGCTTAACTCATTTTTTTATTTCTAGTATTACATTAAATATAATCAAATCATATCAGAGGAAATAGTAATATTAATACTTTGTGAAATTGATTAAATGATATGCCTGCAACGGAATGAAGGAAAACCGGTGGTGATCTTTTTCCTTATCAGTATCGCGTTTGAATTAATGCTGATAAATATTTATTGATATTATTTTTCTCCTCTACATTTCTAGAACAACCATCTCAACAAACATATAACAGTATATTCTCTGAGAACAATTTATATTTATATGATATAATGGCTGATGTATATGACACAGACAGGATAATACGGCAATAAAGGGGGAATGTTTGCTTTATTGCAGATACTCTGCGCTGTATAATGTAAAGTTATGATCCTGAGTTGGTTCAGATGTTACTAGAGCTACTCAGAGAATGGCAATACTTTCTGTGGTGGCATGATTCATTTTTACCGTAAACCTGATGAGCTTGCTTATTAGGTTTCAGCCTGTAATTGTTCCTGAAGGGAATCAAAATCTAATTTTCATTCGAATATTTATGCTAAAAAATTAGTTTACAGCAGTAAATATTAGGAATATTTTCTCTTATAAAAAAATAAAAAAGCTCTTTTGATACGCTTGACATTATTACATATGAAAATATGTTAACTTTATGAAAGTGGAATTATGAAATATCAGAATATAGTATTTACAACATATTATAAAATAAAAAAAACTCCTAATAGGATTAGGATCAAGAAATTGAATATTGAGAAATAAAAACTCTTTTATTTTTTTGGGTGGGAGGCAGAATTGTCGATTTCCTTTTTTTTTATTTTGCTCTCCTTCTTTCTTACTACATAATCTGTTGATAATTGTTAGATGATTAACAAAATTGTTTTCAGCAATTGGTTCCAACACCTTATTTCACTTTAGAATGAAGCCGGAACACTGAAATGATACAATTGATGGCATTAGTGAATTAAGGTGCTGTGTAACAAATTTTTGCGTAGTGATTTTTTCTTACGAAGGTAGGTGTTATATACTGATCCACGCCTTGTAATATAAAAAACCCGAAGATTCTTGGTTAATCGCTCGATTTTTCAGTGGATTGGATAGATCATGTCTAAAAAGAATTAAATTAAAATCTAAAAATTGTTATTTTCTCGAAACTTGTAACATTTTCATTTCTAAACAAAATTAAATTCAAATTTAAAAATTGTCATTTTATCAAAATTTGCAACATAATACATTCATCCACTCATGGCTTCAATTGAGTATTAAAAAAAAAAAAGATTCGTTTACAAATTCAATATTTATATTTAATTCGTCGCCGTTTGTGACTTAGAACTTTCTCAAATAAAGTACAACATAATTTATTTTTGTCGGGCAATCAAATAAAAAAAAAAATAAATAAAAAAAAAAAAATTAACATATTTTAAGCATGTTTCATCCAAGGAACCAGCTTAATTTTTACTTCTTCAGTTGGCTTTTGTAAAGGAATACGTTAAAGCAGTCTTATTGTTTTATTTTATTTAGATCTGATATAATTTACATGTAATAAATAAAATGTAAAATGTCCTATATTGGGCAAGAAAAATAACGATTGAGCATTGCTAAGGGATAAGTTATATGAATAAAAATAGATTAGTTTTGCTTGTAATTATATGCAGATGAGCTAGCAATTGATTTTTTAAATTCTTTTTCTCAAAATGTAATTTTAATTGTGGACCACAATTATAATTACAGTGATTCATCAAGTGATTTTATTCATGCAATTCCAAATTACAGTAATTGGTAAGAAATTGTAATTACATTTTGCCCAACACTACAGCAGTTACCTGGTTAAGTAGACCCTACTATCTACATAAGTTACCTTACCTTTAGATAAGATACAAAAGGAGCCAACTTAATGATATGCTGTTTGGCCTGCCCGAATGTTGCAAACAGGATTCATAGACTGCTATATCTGCCAGAGGAGTGCCTTATAAAGTCCACGATTCCACTGTTACTGGTGGCGAGATATATAACATGTCCTCGGTTGTAAAAAGTTTCCTTACCCCTCATTGAATTTTAAGGCTCTGGTTTTTTTAGCTCTGTTTTTGTTTTTTCCTCTCTTACTTTGCTAGTCGCTGTAACCCCTCAGCATTCAAGAAATTAAATTAAGCGATTTTTAAATAATTGAACAGCTTTCAGTCTTAGGCCTTATGAAACAATTAGGCCTTAAGTTAGGCCTCATGAAACAATTTGTAAAGGCTTTGCCTATAGATGGACCATGTTTCAAGTAGCTCTGCGAAATGTTTCCACTCCTTTCAGAAGCTAAACTAGAAGAAGGCGTCTTTGTCGGGTCTAACATTATAAAAATGATTTTTTATGCTAACATTGAATCCACAATGACCTTAAATGAGATAGAAGCATGGGTATCATTCAAGCAAGTCGTTACAATGTTCTTGGGAAATGAATAAGATCCATAGTATGTTTCTATTGTAGCTAACATGTTACAGAAGTTTAAAAATTTAGGATGTTTGATGAGCCTGAACCCTGAAGAAAACTATGGGTAATACAAAAAAAACTAAGGCCAGATTTAGATTCAGCACATAAAAATCTCTAAAGGTCAACTATTAAAGTTAAAAAAGTTTTCTAAAAAAATTTTTTTTTGTTGGCGTGTGTTATTTTCCGTGGCTTAAGAGTTTTTATTTTCTCGTTAATGACTACTACCAATAATAATAACAAGATCCGAAGGATCGATTCTCATAATTAGGGCCCGGATCTTCATTTAAATAAGTATTTTCGCATTTAAATAAATATTTTACGATCTTTGAGGTTAACTAATTTTTTTGTTTTTGAGAAATTAAACAAATTCTTTCTCATTTAATCTAAATATAATTCAATATTTTCTAATTCTCTTTCTAAAGAAATAACGTACGAAGAAGGACAAGAGTACAAATGGAAATACAATTTTCGAATGAACCGATGATTTAACTGAACTTTAGGCCTAAAGATGAAAAGGGAAGTTATTTATGAAATGAATGAGTCTTTCCTTTAAAATGGCGTTCTTTAAATCGCTACCTGCCATTTGTAAACCAAGTCGCCATTTTGTTCACCCAGACAAATTCTCAGTCTCTCAGTGCGTATTTTGGTCTTTAGACCCGATGTTTTATGTTTGGACTGCTAAAAATGCCGAAATTTAAAATCAATTCAAGTTCTAAGATAACAGTTTCCGGTGTAATTTTTTATTTCAAATATTGCAGTATTCGCTTAAATCACGATCAAAAAGGGACGGTTTCACAACACTTGAACACAAATGAACATAAGGAGAATTAAATAAAACAATTTCTGCTCAACAAAGCCTGTTGACGACGCTACTGGGAAGTGCTTCTCCTAAAAGTCGGAATTTAATTTTAATTTAGTAAGTTACCTTAAAGTTTTACTGTTAAGTCAGTGAAGCTGTTAAAAAATTAAAACATTAAAAATGGCATTATTAAAAGTTGTAATTTTAAGGAAATTTTTTTTTTTTGTTTTTTTAAAGCATGTTGCTCTCACAAGTAATTTGTAGCTAATATTCCTACTACTCCTTCCATCCTATTCAGTGGCATAACTTACAAGATGATTGAGCCATTTTGTAAGTGTTTTTCCTGTGCGTCCTTTTCACTCCCCATCAGAAACAGTGACCAACTTTATGCAACTCCTAGGAATTACTTTTTCTCGCGGTTTTTTTTTTTCAAACTCTCTCCTAAACATAGCATAATTAGGGTCAACTTAAATAAATAAACAATTCTTTTAGACCATATATTTCTTTTTAAATATTTTTTCCAGTGTTTAACATTGTGCCCCGGCAGGCGCTCTGCGTCCCAGTGCGTTTCCTCGGTAAGAAAATGGAAATTTATAAGTATTAAATGTTTTAAGACCTTCAGGCATTTCATAATTTAAATATTCTCCAATTACGTCATGTGATGTGAAAAGAAGCTTTTCGCAATATAAAGCTTTGATTCGAGATAATCGAAAAAGTTTTACTTTCTTTGATTTAAAAAAAAAACATTTATTTGAAGATGAAAAAATGATTTTTATTATAAACTTGATTTATTGTTTTATTATTTATTGAATTTTATGTATTAATAAACGTTAGAAAATATTTTGCGTTTTTAATAAATATTCCACGTTCTTTGTTAAATAATATATAACACTAGCATACCTTGTCTTCATACCTCCCTTATTATGAGGATAATTAAGAACGATACGTCAAATAGTATGCGACGAGAGGTCGTCGCATACTTCTTTGGAAGGAATTTTCAACTCAATATTTTATTTTAGTACCTTGAAGTGTTGATAAAAATTATATTAACTTAAATTATTCAATTTCCTTAAATTTTATAGTTTTAGTTATGGAAATTTATCGTTTAATAAAAGTTAGTGTTATTCTTACTTAGAATCTGTCATTGAATTTTGCTTTAGAAGGAGCTCGTTCCCGAAATTGAACTACAGGAACTATTACTACTACAGAATATATAATTGAATTCTCCCAGTTAATTTTTCAGTAATGTAAGTTTCAGTGTAGGATAGAATTAATATTTGAATAAAACAAAAAAAACTGAAGTGTAATGATAATTGTGTAATTGGAGACAGACTCTATTTGTAATGGGATATTCTCTTGAAAAAAATATAAATAAATAAAATATTATTGAATTCAGTCTCTTTCTCGAGAGTTAGTCCATTTTCGTTAGTGTACGTTCGTGCATGGGGATTTATTTCAATCTATTTTGTTTGGAGAGCTGCCTTCTATGGGAATTTGAAGTAGATATGAAGTAAATGGTAAAATACCCACAGATGGCTGCTCTCCCAACAAAATAGATTTGAAATAAATCCCCATATGTGCACTTGTCCCCAGTATTCACTTACTCCGCCTTACCTTGTTTGAAAACATATATTTAAAAATTTATTACATTTTAGATACAATTTTGACGATAACATTTTAAAAATTGTAGAATTAGTTTTCTTCCCTTAGCATATCTTATTTCAACTATTTATTCGCAACTGTCTAACAGAAGAGTGACAATAAACAAATGTTATGGATATAATAGATATACGTCGCATGGTAGGCATGAAGAAGGATAGTATCCAGCAGCACCTCTTCCCGGTCTTGAATTTAGCAAGGAGATCTCTCATCCAGCTCCTTTTTAGCCTTCTTCTAATGGCCATATCAGGCTCAGCCATATCTATCAGTCTGTAGTGATGTCCGTGGAGGTTATTATGGAAACGAGAAGAAAGAGTACATATGCTTTGGTTGATTGTTGTTGTTGTAAGTCGGTATGTAGAGTTTTGTTGTTTACGTAACAAGGAGTTTTCGTTATCAGTCCTAAAATTTTGGCTTGAAAATATTGCAGTTTTTTTTAAAGTAAGTTTTTAGTAATGAACCGTGAATCTGTGAGGCATCAGTCCATATACGTTTCAGTAGGTATGTGTATATACTTAGTTTGTGCCTGATTTTTAGTTTTGGCGATTTGGAAAAAATAGAGTATAACAATTTCATTCGTTTGCTGAGTATTTCTTTTCATTTTGACACGTGTGCCCCAGGCCATCCTACGGTCAAATATTATTCTAAGATAACGTACTGTGTCCGCATGAGGTGGTCTTCGATTTTTTTAAATTTTTGTATCGTAAGTGTAGGTAGTCAGTCAGTTTCTTAGCCAGTATTGATCCTTGCGGCACTCCTGCCAAGACTGATCGAATGGAGGAAATTTCTGAACCTTGTCGAATAGAGAAAAATCTGTTACAGGGGAAAGAAATTTGTAGTAGTGATAGTAGGTGTGCGGTAGTATGGTCTTGGATTTGAATAGAAGCCCCTGATGCCAGACTGGTTGGTTTGAAACGCATTCTAATTCATAATTATTTCAGGAAGGCTAGGCTACCAATCAATTCTAGTCAGAGGAGGTCCAAGAGGTCAAAGGTTCGATCATCTTCAGCTTATCACAATGACCGCTTTGTTGATTATATGCAAAATGTTCAACAGCTACAAAAAAATTCCTAAGAACACCTTGGAACACTTTATTTCACTGTTTTTTTTATTTTTTAATTTTAATATTTCTAATTATATGCAGGTGTCAGAGGTGACCAATCTCTACTGTACTTCTAATGTATCCAGATCTGACCCATTTATTGTGACAAGCAGAACGACATATATCGATACATCAGTCATAAAAAAAAAAATATTTCGACGTAAAATGTTATCAGTACTCGTATAGTAATAAGAGTTCTGACCGACCCTGTTTACAATATAACCTTGTTTCTCCGTAATATCTCTGTATTACATTACGTATTCTGGTTATCAGTAATTAAATCTGAACATTCTCTGAATATTACAACGACATAATTAATGCAGAATACTCACCATGCATTCTATTATGCATTTGCACTGCTTATAATGTATCGTAATTTTAAAGCTTTATCTTTGCAAATCCCTTGTTAATGAAGCGGGACTAAGGGAAAGTTTTAGCTGAAATAATATTTTACATTTTTTGGATATTCGATTTTTCTTGATCCATTTTATATATCCTTGTTTACCTTCTTTTATTTTCCTTTTCAATAAAGGTATAAACACTCATTTCAATAAAGGTATTTTTAAATTTTGAATTATATAAATATTATACTAATTCGTGTTTCTAAAATTTTATTTATTTAGGTGAAAGCGTTGTTCGTTATTCCCTTCCGGGTTATTTTGAAACTGTCGGTGACACATTTTGCCTGTCACTGGAGGTGGTTGTTGCAGTCCAGGCTGACGGAAACATGGTTAACCCCCGTCATGTGATGTCTGGTTGGTGCTTTGACAATTGCAGTTATCTGATTTATTTATAGAGTTTGGAATATTGTAATTTTAAATTATAAAATTAAAAATATAAAACTTATATGACTTCAAAGAGAAATAATAAATGGATTTAATTGTAAATTACCACACATTTCATTCTTGAAAATATGAGGGAGTTTGAAATGTAGCAGGGAAATGTTTAACAATAATAATGGTATTTTTTGTCTGTTCTTCAAATAATACTATTTAAATATTTGAGGAAACCTTCTGTGTAATTTTTAAATTAGTTGTTGTGCCTCACGTTTTCCTTTAGCAATATTTTTTCGTATAGCCCTTTATATTTTCTATAATGTGTTTGGTATATTATTATTTTGTTTGTCTTCAAATATTAAATTGCACCTATCAACAGTTGACAATCAGCAAATGGTCTAATGATATAGGGAATCATAACATGTAAAGCATGAGGAAGAATAGAATCTCGCAGCGCCTCTTCTCTGTCTTGATTTACTTATGTTTGTTAGTCTAGGAAGGCGATCTCTCATCCAGCACCTTTTTAGTCTTCTCTTCGTTTCGATGGGCATATTGGTTGAAGCCATAGATCACAATGTTTATTTGTCCGTGTAGATTATTATAAAATCGTTGATAGTTCGTTCGTCGAATGCTGGTAGGTGTAGGGTTTTGTTAGTCACGTACTAAGGTGCATCTGTTACGGGTCGTAATACTTTTGATTGGGAAATTTGATATTTCCTATACCATATGTCTGTCAGGAGTATGCACACATGGGCTTAAGTAAGTGTGTGTATGCATTTAGTTTCTGCCCCAGTTTCATTTTTGTAAATTTGGAAAGATGTGAGTAAAGTAGTTTTAGCCATTTGTTAAGGCCCATTCGTTTCATTTTGAAATGCGGGCTCCATGTCATCCTTATGTCGAAAGCAAGCCCAAGATAGTCAGTCTACTGCGACCGTCTGACGAATGTGGTTGTTTTTTATATAAACTGAAGGGCAGATATTTCTTCTTCTTTCGCGACCTCTCTTTGTGCCTTTTAGCGTGGGGGTGTTTCCACACAGGATTGCCAGACGTCTCTATTCTTGGCAAGATTATTTATTTCTTTTGTTATTGCTATTGCTTTTGTTATTTATTATTTATTCATGATTTAGTCAAATTTTCTATGGTTTAAATGCACATAAACTGATAAAGTTTAGGAAAAGGTTTCCTGTATTGAATCATTCTGATCTTAGATTCCAATTCAGCGTTCTAAAACTTCTGAGTCGTAAGTTTTAAACGATTTCTGGTCCATATTTCGATATATTCAAATTTGACTAATATTCGGTTTTTAAAAAAGATTGAAATTTTCTACCATTTTGAATATGCGAACTCTAACTAAAATGCTGGTATATATAGCGGTCTTAATATCACCAGGATACCGATCAACGTGATAGTTGAAAAATGCTGGTGAAATTCTACTTTAATATGCGATTGTCTGTTTACATATCTTTATTTTCCTGGGCTTTGCCTTTTGCCTAGAATAATTTAGTTTTTGAAAAGGCCTGATTTATTAATCATAATTTATATATATATATATATATATATATATATATATATATATATATATATATATATATATAAGGTTTTATTTAAAACCTGAAAAATAATTTTTGTCGTGGAACCTGTTTTTGTTGGGGGGGGGAGAGAGGGTATTAGATTTTACTAAGGAAGAGCCTTAGATTTATTTAATTATTTTTAAATTTGAATACTCATAAACTTACTAAAGAATTTGTATTTCAACTGTTATTGCTGACAATTGCTATTATTGTTTAATATCTCCTTTAAATTCCAGAAATTGAAATATACATATCTTTTTTATATAGACCCTGAAACAGAAAATACAATAATTAAATTTGAATTTTTAGTTATTAAATAAAAACGTTTGCAGGGAAATAAAAACTATAAATAAAAACTATTAATTCTTTTAAAAATACAAAAAAACCGGCATTAAAAATGATATTTAATTTAACGTTAAATGTGTTAGCCATGTACTTAAAATGTGTAGCCAAAATGTTAAATGTGTAGCCATGTATTCTAATTTATAACAATCTTACAAATGCTTACTATATACTTATAATAATATTTAAATAAATTAAATATCAAACCTCTGTTGCAAGATGAGGTGTCTTGCAAGGATTATCTTTTCCACAATAAATCGGTTCGCGTGTGGATCTAAAGTTAAATATGTATCTCGGCTGTTTATGGCGCCGCTTGGCGTGTTTCGAACCCATTCCGGTAAGCCCTCACAAATAGAGGCAACGATTGGCAGCGCATCGTGACCGGCTCTTTTCGGAGATGTGTATGTGAGGTTGTTTTTGGTTGGGGGAGGGTTTTTTGGACGTCAATTTTTAGTTCTGCTCAGCTTTACGAAAAGAAGATCTGGTTTGTTTTTAGGTGTTTTTTCGGAGAATAACGCAGTATATTTCCATACAATTTTTTTTTTTTGATCTAACAGAAAATATTAAATAAGGGTGATTCCATAATAGCATAAGAATTATATTTAAATTGCAGCAGTAATGAGGATTAATTTTTTTAAATTAGTTGAAGATAATCTTTGTCCATATCACCGGACTAAAATGTATATTGTCATTATCTACATTCAATTTTTCCTGTCTAAATCTTTCCGTTTGAGTTAAACGGATATTAACATTAACTTTTCGTATAGCTATGTAATAGTATTTAGTTAATAGATGGCGTCAATCATTTAAATACCAATTAAATGATAACTAACCAGGGGTTTCCTATCCCTTCATTAATAAGAAAAGTACAAAATGTTATCAGGCAAGTATAATATTATAACTTATTATATAATATTTGCTAACTTATGTCATAGGTACCTCTTCCGAAATGAAAAAAAAAAAAATTAAAGTGTCTTAAAATTATGAAAATACATAATATATTCGGATGTGTGAAATAAATCATCTATGCTATGAAGTGTTAGAGTATATCTATGCAATAAAATACTCAAGAATATGAGGAAACGTCGGTAATAAAGAAAAAAAAATGAGGCTTTATTAGTGATGAGGGGAAGCTATTATGCTCAAACAAACTATAAAAACCATTCATAAATCCATCAGCGGTGTAATAAACTATTCACGATTGCCTTAAGACTGTCGTTTATCGGCGTGTCGGGTATTTATTACCTTTTCAAAGGATACTGGCGTTTAAGGAGTGAAAGGTAATTACGCTTTCTTTACTGTCCGCAAAACGTTCTGAAATAGTTTTTTTATGTTTCAAATTATATACAGTTTCTTCCTTATAAAAGATTCTGTTTAGACGATATGAAATTAACTGTCATTTTCTGACTACAGTAATTCCTCATTATCCTTACTAGTCGAGAGTCTTTGAAATAAAACTACTGAAGCAGATTCTAGGGGTGAATAGAACCATAAATTTATTGGGTATTATAAAATCTATAAAAATATAAAATCTATAAAATCCCAAAGTGATATAGGTTTTATTTTTGATATAGGATATAAATATAGTACACAATATTTCTGTGCCATTGGATAATATCATTTTAAGTTCATTATTAACCGGAATATTTAAAATCTATATACATATTATTATCGTCTTTTATTTTTCGAACCATAATGTTCCTTGTGCTGTTAGGTTAAGTGTTATAAAATAATGATGTAAAACGAGGGAAAAAACTTGTAAATAATTAACAATAATATAGTCTTAACCCTAAATATTTTGTCTTAAAAGTTTCAATACAGTTATTGGTTAAATGAATTATTAAAATATCTATACATTAATGTTGATTAAAGCTATACTATGGCAAAAAAATAATAGATGAAATATCTATTTCGGCAAGAAGAAAATATAACTAGTAGATAACATGATATAATTGGGGCATATGCATATCATTGACAAATATGGATAATATGTTGAAATTGATAGAAAGTGCATTTGAGAGATACGTCTCAAAACGTAGGTTACTACAGAAGTAAAAGATGCCTAGAAATGAAATGGAGTGAAAACATTTGTCAGACCGTTGGTGAGAATGAAATGTTAAAATTCTCTTTCTATTTTTGAAATATTTTATTTAAGTACTTCTGGATTTTAATATGGGCTTTTTACACTTGGGAGAGAAAGCGAGCTCTGGTGTCTCCATGCCGAGTGTAAATATTCTATATAGTATGGATGTGATTTTGTGTTTCATTCTATGAAATTTCAGCATGTATTATCTACATTTTTCTGGGAGTCTAAGGACACTGACAGTGACCTTAGACTCCCAGAAAAATTTAGATAATACATGCTGATATTTTATATAAGAACAATGGGAGAGAAATAAAAGTGGAGAAAAAAAAATGTTCTATTGATGAAAAAATATTTCCCAGAAACGTCAAAATAATTAAATAAAGGAGAAGATTGAATTTGGAAATTTATATATTACCCTTCAATTAATATATGTTCACAAGAATTTCTCAAGCAATTGAAAGAAAGAAAATATTAATTCTTAAACTAAAACAGTATAAAAATTAAAAAGGATTAATGCGTTTTTCGGTTGTAAAGAAAACGACTGTTTAACTTCAACCAACCAGTTTAGCTTATTATTAAAGATATAATTGCTGAGAACATTTTAAATTGCCATTAAAAAACAAAAAAAACAAATAAAAAATTGCGTACATATAGACAAAGCTATTTTAGTCCGAGCCTGCTTTGCAAACACGAATATAGGCTAGCTCACGTGAACATTTGTTAGAGTGAATACTCGTCCGTTCGATAAGCCATTTTATGTATTCCACATGTTCGCGGCACGAATGTCCTAGCCTACACAATAAGGGGTTATTTTAGTTCGACGGTGTTACTTATTTTGGATTAATTCTTCCTATTAGCTCGCACGAATTGGGTCAAGTCCTTTATATCTGCTCCAACTTGTAAGTATAATTTTTCATGAATAAAATACCCTTTTTCATATTAAAATGGAAATCTGTAGATCTAAGCAGTTATTTATTGTTCTTTGAAATTAGTAGCCGGTAAAATGAAATTATATTATTTTTTCTTTTCCTCTTTTATTTATTTATCCGCATAATGTAATTTACAATTGAAATAAAATGTTTCGAGTAATTATTCAGCTAACAAAAGACATATTTTCACGAGAAAAACAGTGTCCAATGGTAACCATTATCGTGACTTTAATTTATTTAAATGTTTATTGTGAGTAGAACTCTCTGTCTTGCCAAATTCTCCGTTGTGAGATCTGAAATAAGTTATTCCATTAATTTCTTACTTAATTAATTACTAATAAATTGAATATTGCGAAATTATGAGTACTATATATGTGCCTATATTAATTTCCATATATAAGTCGGTAAGAATTCTGTCTGGGTATAACTTGAAAAAAAAAGAAGGGTTTTTGTAGCATAGTTCTTATTCCCATTGTTGCGAAGTTTGGGTTGATATATCTTAAAGAAAAGTAAATTAACCCAAGATAAAACAATTAAATTATTAATAACGAAGCATACCTCTAATCTCAATGGTATTATGAAATTTTTAGTAGGCTCAGTATAACCAAAACGGGTTTCCATTTCATTCGGTCATGAATTAAATATTAGAAAAACACAAATCGTATGTCCTAAATGAAGGCTTTTTAGAAAAATATTCGTTTGACTTTATTTATCACTTCTGAGCTTCAAACTTCCTGGAATTCGGGCAGGTAAATCGAGACGCGCAGTATATCCTTTATATATCCTGTGTAATGATTAAGAGACCGGATTTCCGTCCATTGAAAAACCGAAAAATGTGCCATAAAAACTCAATTTGTGCAAAATCGTGGAGTGAGAACCCAAAGTGTGTAAAATTTTGTATATAATGCCTTTATCATGAAAAAATAATCGTTTTTCTTCAATTTATAATATTAACACATGGAATGGTTTATTTAACCTTGTGTTAAGTTACATTACTTAAATTAATTAGTAATTTAGTGAATTCAGCATTTCATTTATAAAGTATTTCATAAATATAAAGTATTTATAAATACTTAGTACGAGTAAGTATTTATAAAATACTTAGGAGTGTTTTATAAATTTTTTGATTTATGTTTAAATTAACATAATTTATTATAATGATCAGAAAAAAAAAACTCGTAAAAATACAGATTGAGCTACCAAAGGAAGTGAAGGGAAACCTTTTTAACTATATTTTTGTATTCATTTCTGTCAAAAATGTTGACAACAAAGAGAAACTTAATTTAAAATTTAATTTACTTTTAATTAAATACGTTACATCAAATAATTAAAGACTTTATTAAATTTAAAATTTACCTATTAAGCATAAAATTTAATTATGGATTTAATAGGAAAAAGAATAATTATAAAATTAAAAACAATATTTATTTACATTCAGTAAAATTTTAAGTAAAAAGTTGTAATGGTATTTAAGGGACCAAGGAAAATATGTCATTATATACCGAAATTCTTATATATCATAGTTAAACCTACACAGTCCCCATGGTAAAACTTTCGAATTTGAAAATCACTACTTTTCAAGAGAGCAAAAAATCGATTTCATTCTTGTGAAATTGAGGCCAATTTCGATTATTTTATTTTATTTTCTATAATATTTCTTTTATGTTATAGTTTCATGCCCAATTATGGTTTAGCTTTATAACACTACGCATATTCGTTACATGGAAGTTTCAGGATTAAAGATTTCGTAAAAATGCAATTGCATTTCAGCATTTTCTAATACCGTAACAAATTCGTAACTGTACTACCTGCAGGCTGTATCAACCGAAATACAATCGAAAAAATAACAAAAACAAAAAATCGAATTTTTCACATTCGTTAGTTTTGCATGGGGCCGACGATATGTGAGGGCTTGCTAGTGAAAAAAAGGGTTTTGCAGTTATCATAATCTGAAAGTTTATTTTTTTTTACTTTTTAACATTTTCATAAGCTACTGTATACAAATTATGCACTTATTAATTTTCCACACAAAATTCGGCTATTTTGGATCGCTTGCGTTTTTTTGAAGTAGGAATATTTGCTTGCATGGTTATGAAGTTCATTTAAGGGATCTGTGGTTTCGGGTTTATTAATATCATCATTCAAGGGACGTACATTCGAGTGACTCCAAGAGCACTGTAGACTTGGGACAAAGTCGGAGTTTGGAGTAGGTTTTCTCCAGTCCTATCGATGTCATCGTTGTCCTCCTCGCTCTTATTCAAAACAGACGCCACAGTTGTTTCTTCGGTCGGTCTGGCCGATGTATGAATGTTAGTATCGATTTCTGCATGTGACTGTGCATCGCCGTGAAAAATAAAATCGAGTTTTTAGGGCATTAAAATTTACAACAAAATTTGTAGTGTCGCCTTCTTGATCGGTACCAGCTTGATCTGCATTTCCAACACCATGTCTGAAGCAGTTTTGGATAGTTTTTTTCGTCGTCCCAGGAATCGAAAACCATTAAGATTGTATCTAATAGTGATACTTTAAAATTTTCTGACTGGTCCAACATTTTTAAGATCAGGTGTTTACAGAATTTCACTTTGAGGGATTTGATTATTCCTTAGTCTATCAGTCGTAGCACTGATGTTGCGTTTGATGATAAAAAATGTTGATATTTTTTTTAGGTTCGTGACTTTTCTTCCTTTCAAGCTCATTGTCCCATTGCCTGAGCCAGTTAGAAAAATCGCTTATCACCTACCCTTTTTCATTGTTGGTATAATCGATAGTTTTTGAAGTAACGCAGAAATTTCGATTTTCCTATTATCAATAGTTGTTTGTTATCCGATTCTGTCAATTAAAACTGCAATGCGTCCTTTGGAATGTTTTTTCCATGGCACGTTTCACCTTTAAAACTTGTGGTTTTGTACGGGGTTAATCGATTAAAAAAAATCGGTCTCATCAGCATTATAAAGTTTTCTCAGACGTTTTGAAGCTAGTTTTCGGGTATGCATATTGGAGTTCTGAAAATGGCATGATTCAACTCAAGTTCTGTATGTCTGCCGCTATAGCGCCCTCGCTCAATCTCCACTGGCTTTCAATGCCAGTGACGCGATTGAGTAAGAAGAGGTGGGATATCCTCCAGCCTACGTTTAAGATGTTACGTTTATTTTCTTTTATACATGTCTGCTACACACACAGCATACCAACATCATCATATTGATAATTTGTACAACTTATAAATACTTAGGAAAATTAAGATATTCATGTTTTATATATATATATATATATTCTTTTCTTCTCTTTTTTTTATATAATTTTCTTGTAAAAATTAACCCTTATAAACCTCTTCTGTATTACATAAATATGTAATTTATTAATAAATATAATTTAAAAATTCTAATTTACAAAAATTTATGCTTATAATAAATCAATACAATTTTGCACATTAGTATAAAATTTAATTAAAACTTAACATTTTATAAATATTTACAAATATAATAATAACTATTTATAATTATTGATACTCCGGCTGGAACACTTGATGATTCTGCACTTTTCTCTCCGAACACAATGTTATGTCTCTCTCGGAACCTGATGATCCAAGCTGTCGAACACTCTTATGTCTTCTTTTCCCAGCAAAAGAGCCAATTAATTAGCTTTTCTCTGCAAAACCCGACTTTTGATTGGAATATTCCTTGTTCTTTGAACTTTAAAGGAGAATTTAGGAAGTACGACTTCTAGATCTTGATGTTGGCTGCTTTTAAGTTTTGTTTCGAAGTCACGTCTTTTTCAAACTTTTCTTTAATTTTGTCTCAGGATTTCTAGATTGCCGATACCGTAGACTGGGAAATTTTAAGCTTCGACACCATATTTTTGCTTGTTTCTCTTTTCTTAATCCGATTTATGATTTTCACTTTTTTTCAATAGAAAAGGTGCGACCTATGTTTGAAGTCATTTTCAATGCAATTTTAGGACTGTAACAATATCTACGGAGGCAAAGGAAAGACTAATAATCTGAAACTAGGAATTATGCGCACTAGAAGCATAATAAAAGAGTTCGAAGAAAATTTGGCTAGACGGAAATGGTTGTTTGGAAACGGAACGACTCCTAGCTCACGGTAACAAGTAAACAAGATCCGTATTTAAGACCCTTTTCTATAATGTTCGTATTTTCAATTGCTCCAAACTATTGGACCCAATCATGTACGCACGTACATATGTACTTTAGACAAACAAATTATCCTGCACCTTTTAATCACATAGTGATTTCAAAAATTCACAACAGTAAAACCTTGACTTTGCATAAGTTTAAACTTTTTCGGAAACTATACAATAAAACCATTTATTCTTCATCTCAAAACTTATTTACAAAGTTATAACTTATAAGGATAACCGGAATGAAAATACTCCTTTTTCTAAAGTTTTAGATAGTTTCATACGGAATATCGTTATACCTAACATCTTTATATCCATATTTATTTCTTCATTTTTAAATGTTCTAGCAAACCAAACTAGATGCAGGTTTTACATCATTATATCCGAAAAATCGTTATAATAGTATTTCACAGTATCTACAGATCTGTCTATACATCAGAAGTGATCTGAAATGAGGTGGAGTCCAACTTTTCTGATTTTCATTTTACTGTCGTTTTTGAATTATTCTCATCATATTTTCCGATGGTGAAGTCTCGTAAATATGCTTGAAGTGTAATAAAAAGTGCAAAACTTCATATATAAAGATTTACAGCTATCCACAACTAGCAATAAGATGGGTACCGTATTATATGTAACGTAGAGATATAAAATATGGAAATTTCAGTTCAAAAGTTGACTGATATGTTATTATAACCGAAATCTTCTAATTAGACCAAAAATTATATGCAATTAATGCAAAAAAAAATAGTCCCAATAGATCAAAACATGGAATCTTGTCTATAATCATTAATTATAATCATTAATTAATCATTCCATAGATTATCCTTGAATTGGATATATAATCGGTTTTGTAGGTGTTACACACAAGCGAATAAAATGCGCAATAACATGAAAATCCGCTCTCTAGTTTTTATTACAAGTTGTACTCGTAGAACCAAGAACTTACCCTATCTGTTTGATATAAAACTTTTAATTTAAATTTCTTAACAATAACGTCTTAATTATTCAACGATTCGTAATTATTTATTACGAACTGCATTAGTTTTTGAAGATAGTTGAAACGGCGATTAAAGAATAAATATTTTCCCAGATGTCCTCGACGTTGCAAAAAAAAAACAGTATGTAGTATAGAACGCACAACTTGTTCTAATATTCACAAGCAATATTGGAAATTGGCCGAGCTGCCAAAGACCTGAGGAAGTTGGCAAAGTTGGGTAATGGATCGCCCCATTCGAAACATTATTTACAAAGTGTAATCGAATTAATTGCGGCAGCTGCAGGTCGGTAAAGCTAACTCCGGGCGGGCCTCTAGCCTCTGCAATATTAAGATAGGGTCTGCCCCTGAATCCACAAGTTCTTCTGAATAAGTCACAACTGTGGCTCGCTAGAATGTTTCATTGTGAATATATTTCTCTGTGAGGAAACTGTTGTTAGGATTCAGTGGCAGGATTCAGTGTACATGCTGTAAAAATATATATGCATTATTTCACATTGTAGCAAAATCCTGATAACAAACAAATGTCCTCCCTTTTTGCTACAGATTAATTGAAGATGTGGAAAGTACTTAAATACTTAAAGATTGCAATGATGATGAATGCTGGCAAGGAATTACGCCTCAAAGTCGTACAGCATAGATTCCGGTTATCTAGATAAAACAGTGAATACGTTTGAGGTTTATTCTCAAATAAACTGTCACTTTCAAAATCTGGAAAAAAAAAAGAATTATTAAATCACTAATAAGCCACCTCAACAGAGCTTTATAATGTTTACAAATTTTGATTTGTATTGAATTTTTTTTTTAGAGGAACTATTTTTAGTGTAAAATTTTACAATTTGCCACGTTTAAGGACAATAGGTAATAGTAATATATAATATTACTATGCTTATTCTTTAGTAATAAGCATATTTTGTAACTATTCATACCATTTACATAATTATAGGTTGTAATATTCAATTACTAGTAATTCAGTACTTGAACGGTGATTACGTGTATCAATAAGTATTTGTTTGTCCTTGCGCCATAATTAAACACAAAATCACACACAAATTAAACATACGAAATCAAAATTCGCACATCAAACTTGATCCTGATAGTAACTACTAACCAACCTGACTCTTAAGCATTGCGGGTACTGTTGGATAGTTACCCCTGACTTCGTCACGTTTGTTGCGACCTGGTACACTTTAGAAATAGATATATCATTTGAATATAATGTATTATATTGTATAATAAATTTGTTGTATTATTCATCAAATTATTTATAGTTATTCAATTATTTACTGTTGGCTTAAGTAAATCGATATGTAAAACTGCATTAATGTTGACGTCCTCGCTGTGTTTTTTTTTTAGCTTCTAATGCTCAGGATTTAGAACTTACCCATTTACGTATTTTTTGCAGTACCGAAGTCTTGAAGATAGGATTAAGATCCAAGCGAGACTAAGCAACTAAATATATTTTTTATGTTTCTTCGGCTGTTTTATACATTGGTAATGAAAGTTTCATAATTTTTAATGTACAAATTTACTTCTGCGCTAAAGCACAGATTGTGATGTGAGGGTTCAATGAATCTTCCTCAATTAATCATCGGAAAATCTTCGAAATAAGAATTGTAAATTAAAATAACATAGCCTTTTTTTGGGGAAAAAAAGAAAGACGTTTGAGGCTGTACCACAAATTCAATACACTTTGGCATCCGAATACCTTTGTTAACTCGAATTCTTAAAACCATTCACTAAACCTGAATTTTCCTAAAACGATGAGTTAAAATGATCAATAAAAAGCGATTATGGCCTCCTGTTTCCCACGACAATTTAGCGAATGAACCCTTATTCATTTTTATAGCAACCGTATTATTTCTGACATGAACTTTTAGCTGTGACCAATATAAGATTGTTAGTTTGTCCAGTAAATTTTTCACGACTGAAAGATTTCAAAAGCTTTCCATTCACAAACATAAGTGGTTTTGTCTTCATGCTTTGATCTTCATTTGCCATTAAATATTCAAATATTATATCAATCTTTTAAATTAACTAAAAATATATTTTTGGATTTTCATAAGAATGGCTTTTGAATTTTCAGAGCTATTGTTGTTCAACGTAAAATATCTGTACATCATGAACCATAAGTAAAATTTGAAGGAATAAGATGGTCCGAGAGGCGTTAAAAAAAAAAAAAAAAAAAAAAAAAAGCCCTGGTGAAGTCTGCAAAGTGGGTCGATACGTCAATTTCTAATAAATAGTTTTTAATGTTTGTGATCCATTTTTTGTTTTATTACCACCTCTCAAACCATCTCATTCCTTCATATAATTGTTACGGTCAACTATTAATTATTCAACATAAATAAAAATAAGACCTTTTAAATTTAGAGCTGCTGTAAGTCATTGATTAATTGAAAATAATTCTGGAGTGGATTAAAATCAGAGGCTCGAAGTTTCAAAAAGCCATATTAAAACCCAAGAGAAATCGAGGAACGGGGAATCCCCACATCGCACGAAGAATATAAAACCGCTGACGGCCGGATAAGAGCTAAATTAAAACCTGCTGAAAACTCTTCAGTATCCTTCTATGGAAAAAAAGGAAGTTGTTTTTTTTTTTCTGCTTTTTGCATAAAAGTTTTAAACTAACACTTTGAAAAGTGTTTTAGGAAAAGTTTTCCCCTTTGAATTGAATTTTCTCCTGGAGTCGTGGAACCGGATCTTTTGTTGAAGAAGGAGGAAAACATAAAACAAAATATCAATAAAGTTACAGTGTTTGACGAAGCATTTTGGTTGTTTTAATTTATATTTTTATTAATTACAGTTTTTCGTATTTCTGCCACCTGCGACTGTAATTGTGTGTGTTTCTTTGATCTAACCTGCCTCACAGTTTATAGCATCGCGTCTCTGATAACGCCATAATTGATGCATTGCTTTTTAGCGAGCGACTCTGTTTTTGCCTCCAACATATGTGGAGAAAAAAAAATAAGAAGTAAAGAAGTGAATTGTTGGTTATTAATAAATCTTAGATAAAGATTCCTTCAGTGTTAGTTGATGTAAAGTTTAGTTAATTACGTAGGTATAAAGTTGTTTTTGTTATCAATCGTAGTATTTTTAATCTGGGAGTTTACAGTTCCTGTAAGTGGGCTTTTCGCTGTACTTAATATCTACGAGGAATATCTTGATATTGGCTTAATTAGGTATATGCATGTATTTAATTAAGTTAAAGAAAATTAATTAGCAATTGCGAATATTTCTTTCTTAAGCTTGAATCACTGTCTTAAACATTTTATATTTACTATGAATTCTTGCTTGATTTCCTCCCATCTCTGATTACCTCCTTTAAGTTATCATGTAAGAATATCTAATAGAAGAACTAAAAGGAATTTATGAAGATTTTATGTTTTTGGCAAATATATTTTCCTTATTTTATAAATGCATTCAATTCAGCTTCAGGCCCAAAGAAACAAATAAAAAACATGTTTCCTTCCTTCACTTCATGTCTTTTTTTACTTTTACCATGCCACTGTTATCCATTTTAAAGGTGTCCAAATATAGGGGTCCAAAAAAATTACTTCCCGATGTGATCATCTAATCTCAATGTTACGTGATTTCTTCCTTATGTCTCAGCAACCTCATCTCTAAATTGAACTCAATAGTATGCTCTCCATATTTTTCCTCATCTAAAAAGAACAAAAAAGACCGTCTTGGAGCACAGCCAGTATATGTAATCTAGGTACGTGATTCTCCTATATATTTTGGAGATAACCTGGCGGTTAAGCGTGGATACTGACCGCACCATCTCCTTGTATTACCATCGGTCAAGAAATTACTTCGTTACCAAGTACTGAATTAAAAATTCTTCATGTTTTTAGTGACAATTTTTTTTTTTAAGAAGCAGGGCAAAGCCATTTGTAAATCCGAGAAAGTATTTATTGGGATGGGATGCTTTACAATGATAAACGAGGTCACTTTAATTAGAGTGAGCCCTGGAAAGATACAAAATTGGCTGTAATAAAACTTTTTTTTAGCAACCCTCCCATTTTTTTTTACCAATACTCCAACCTTGTATCGTATATATTAATTTAAACCTTAAACACACACGTTAAAATCAGATCTCGAATAGTGGAAACTTAATTTACATTTTTTTTATGTTTGAACAATTTTCGAAGATATCTTCAACTTTTTACTCATCTCTTCAATTGTTTGCCCGTAATTTATATCCGGTTCAGCTTGCCTCCAAGCAGTGGAGAATTACTTAAAATTATTCCCTAGACTAACACCCGCTGGTCCTCATTAGAGGGGAACAGAGCGCTGGACTAGACAGTGGTATACCACCACGGACAGACCAATTCGCCTGATTGATTGGTAGTGCTGTCAATGCATCAACTGCTTTATGTCCAATCTGTGAATCGACTGTTGGTCCAAACTGCTGTACGGAATGGAAATCAGTATCATCTGTCATTGTTCAAATGAAAGATCGATATTACAATCCGCTAGAAATTTCGTAGACAACACTATTCAGGAATCCCAAAAATGAAATCGGAATATTTACTTATTTTGAAATTGTTTTTCTCTTTTTTTTTTTTCGCGATTTAATGTAAAGTCTTGGACTTTACATAGACCGCCGAGTTACTTGGAATACAAATGCTAGACTGAAATGACAAGAACTTAACGTTACAGATTTTTTAAGCTTTAAGTGACAGTCAATCCCTCCTTAACTTAAATGTATTACAATTAATAACAAAAATAACTTGTCACGTGAATAACTATACTCTAGATACTGTCTTACACCTTAACGATCTAATACAGAAAATGACAGCCTTTTACCGTGCCTGCAATACGAGGAGAAGGACCAAAACGTGCCTGATGAGAGATATGCTTCCATAACTAGAATCAAGACCAGAAAAAGGTGTGAATTAATAAAATTAAAAAAAAAATTCTTTTAAACATAAATAACAATAAACTTATTTTACAACTCATTACAAACACCGATTTGGATCAACGGAGCAGAGGTCTGTGATTCTGAAAAATCCTAATATTCAACCTATGCAATCAAATATACCCGCACCGTGGTACAATCACCAACAACAATATTGTACGATTTACTCAAAAATACATAAGCGTTGAGTACAACTTGCAGCTCTCGATCTAACATCATAACACTCATTTTGAACAGTCTCTTTCTCCCTACTATCTGTTAATCTGACACATGTGTGGCTGAAACATATTTGGTCCAGAGATTTAAGTAATTATCTTTTTTTCGTTTATTTATGTTAATTAATTATTTCTTAAGGTCCAACATCAAATGTTATAATTTTTTTTTCAAGAAGTCTGAAAGAATAAACAACATCGTCAGATTCACCGGACGGTCTCTATCGCAGTATTGAATTTTCTATTAAGTAAATACACAAATAAATAGATTATGTTGAACAGCTATATAGATAGTTCACTGATATAGATAATTATTGCTAACACCTAATGGACATAAAAAAAGAACAATATTTGCTATATGCAGTTGCTGAAAAGAACATAGTTCAGAAAGACTGGAACCTATTAATTTTTTTATTCATTTTTCTTGTTATCTTTAATTATTTCTATATTTATAATTTTCATTCTTTATAATGTTAATACATGTAATTACTTGGTAAAGAGCGTTTCAAAAATTAATAAACGGTCTCTTCTTATTTATAGTGCGCAAAGTAAAATTAGAATAATTTTTGAAAAAATGAATTCTTATACGATGACATTGTACCCGGCAAAGGATTTATTTTAAATTGCGGTTAACCTTCCCAACTTGATGGTGTGTTCGTGACACACCTCAAGGCTGTCATTCGAACAGGTACGCCGCAGTGCAGGCTGACACCTGTATGATTTACCATCACCGCTCTTTGATGGATGGTTTGTCTTCTGCTCTTACAATGAGAGGTAAAAATGGATGATTACAAAAAATAATTGATATTTTTACAGCACGATATTTATAATATTTATTTATAAATCAATTTAAAAAAATTTAATTTTCACAATTTGGTTAAAAAAAAAAAAAACAGGTGCACATAGGCTATAGATAGAAAGATAGATAAACGTGTTTTATTTAAATAATTCTCTTATTCATCTACATTATTTACAAAACCCCCAATACTGGCATGGATATACCGCCTGCCAGGGAGTTGCTCTACGTGCATGGCCAAAAAACAATAAATAATAGAACATAAAACAACATTTTATATGCCTAAAAATAAGTAACATAAATTGTATAGTAACAATCTGAACTTCTTCCCACTAAAAATGAACTGGGCTAGGTAACACTAAATATAAAAACTAACTAACTATAGGTTATCTGACCCTACGCATACTGATTCTATTTAGTTGTAATTGGACTCAGTGATTAAAAATTGTCTACAAGTTAGAGCTTATTTTATATACATAAATAACTTATACCAACACCTTCCATCTAAATTCTCTATCGCTTCCGCCTCTGTTAGCACACTTTCTCCAAAATATTTTCTTACATACCTGAATACCTGTCTACTAAATGAAGCATGTTTTCATCTTCCTTACTATTGCACATAGCATCTGTATGTAAATCATTCATCCATGATTTACAATTCTAATCAAAAAGCCCTCCTCTAGTCTTAAACACTGTCTAAATCAGTCCTACCGGGTTTTCATCATTCATATAGCTAATAGGGAAGTAATTTTTTTTAAACAGCAAATGATACTCAACACCCATTACAGTTATCAGTAATTCTTTTTTAAAATTTTCTTTGACTTTGTCAATTACCATATTGATTTGATACTCCCATCTTTCCACAGATACAAAATCACTATCGAGTATACAGCCCAAACTATCGACTAATTTTATCCGTTCGTTGTACCCGGTATTATTTTTGTTGTTTATACCTTCTAGTTCTAAAATTTTTGTGATGTAATTGACATGCACCTGTAAGGTAAAAAGAACAATAGGTCTCTGCCCTTTCGCAAATATGACATATAGTTAGGAGTGTTCCTTGGTAGGCAGATCAGATTCTTTATAAACAACTTATTAATGCATAGGCTATGAAATAAAATATTAAGGCCAAAAATCTCAATTGCACGCAATAACTAATTATATATCTGTACCTCGGAATTATAGCATGTTCATTTGTATTCAACTAGTTTTGCTTTTCACAGAACTATAGATACTTGGACTACTTATGTCTTAGACTACTAGTCCGGGAAACTACATGCTTTTGAAAGAACACTAAGTCCACTTTCGAGTTCAAACTGCTTTCCTGTAAAGTTATGGAAAAGTGACATAGTGCACTATACCGCTGAGGTAAATAAGTGAATATAAGCATATGAAGGGTATAGGAGAAAATCAGTATAACTCCATTCTTCAAAATTTTTTTAGGAGAACCAAATTTAATATCAAATTATATTGTTTTTCTCCGGGCCAGCTGTTCTTTACATATTAAAACCTAGGCATTAAGACTGTTTTCTCCTAAAAACTACACACTATTAGATTCGCCTTTCTTAAAGCTACAATATATCCCCTGTACCCTTCACATGCTTATGTTTAGTGATAGCACAGGCAGCAAATTAATATAGGTCGATTTTTAAATTAAATCTTTAGAAACAGCTAATATATTTGACTCGATATCATCAGGAGATGTAATTTATTTTAATATTTTGATAAACTTTGGTGCAAACTTTGTAAAATTCGACTTAACCGAGACAAATCCCAACATATCAGTTTTACTATTCGACAAGAAACCTGCATTCCAATATACTCAGACAGACAAAGTGCGATACCTTGGCCTGACATTTGCAGAAGAATGAAACGAGGCCCACAACATCAAGAACAAACAACATACGCTAAACCAATGACTGAAACTATTATACTCACTTCTTTTAAGATGTTAAAAATTGAAATAGTCATAAATTGAACACCTACACTTACTCAAGCCCATCTGGATCTACGCTTCACAGATATACGGGACAGATAAAATGACACGCCAACAAATACTTTAAATTTTTCGTTCAAAAACTTTTAGGACTATAACCAAAGCCCCTTGGTACATCAGCAACATTACTTTACATGCAGACTAATATATGCCAATAGTTAACTACACCCTAACATCCTAACACACTCTTACAAGACAACACCGCCAAGCCCGACAATACTCGCGGAAGGCTGAAGACGAGCTGGATGAGGCATATCCTAGCCTAATTATATACAAGAAAGGAGCCGCTGGATATTACTCTCTTTCATGCCTTTCACACCACGATAATACATTTTTAGCCTACAAATTCACTGTTTGTCAACATTGACAAGTTTGAATATAAAAATATAACTAACAAATTTGTTTGATGGTTATAATAATGACTTAAAAATATTAATTTATTTTAGAACTGAATTTGATGTTATGGTTTATGTTCGATATGGATGCAACCAACAATCGTTCTTCCAGCCGACCTCCACCAAAAACCCAAACCCACCAGGTCAACCTTAACAAATCTTCCCGTTTACTATTTGGTGTATCCTTTGACGTTAACCCGTCGGTTCAGCGCTAATTAACTTTATGGAGATTCGTTTCTAACTTATGTTATTAGCAAGGAGCATGTTACGCGTAGCATCCTGAATTTTCCATTGATTCATCTTTTTTAGAGCCAATTATACGCAACACTTAATTTTCAAAGACTTTAAGTCGTTTTTCATCCTTCAAAATAAGCGATCCTATTTCGCACTGTATAGAACAATAGGAAAGATATTAGTTTTTTAAATTCGTCTATGTTTCTGAAAACAAGGAGCGAGCTAAGTAATTTTGCAACTGAGAAATGACACGCATTAACTGGCTAGTTCAAATAAGTAACCGCTCAATAATAATACATACGATGAATTATTACACTACAAAATTAGCCTTATTCTTTAAAATTAGAACTTTTAAGTTAGGAAGTTAAAAATCAGTTATCGCCTGAAGTTCTCAAATCAATTCAATTCAGTTGGCATGATTAAACTTTATTTTTTAAATATATAGGTTCTTACTATATATAGCTTGTATAAATTAATCGTGGAACAACATCTCTTGAATTGTAAGTCTACAGAAATGTAATATTTTGTTGCTTTTCTGTGAAGAATTCTGGGTAATTCATCTTCATCTCTTTGAGTACTAGTACAATTTATCTTTTCCAAGAACATGAGAGCTTTAGGTTCTAAAAATGGGTTTTTATTTTTAGATCGTTATTTTATATTAAGAGCACGCTTCACTTGCTTTATTATTACGGAATTTAGAAACAAACGCTTTATAAAAGGTAACGATTCTGTTTTGATATGAATTTTCAAAAATGTGATTATGAATATTTTTAAATTAAAAAAAAAATAGTAGATATAGCTTACTGTTTATTTATCGCAAGAATATTGTAATTATTGCAGAATAAAATCCTTAATTCAACAACAAAAAAAAATTGATTTTCTTATAAACAAAATGAATAAACCATCACCGCAACACTCTAGAAAGGACCTTAAGAGATCAGTAGTAAAAATTTTACATTAAACAATCAACTCCCCTCCCTTTTTCCTAAACCATACATTTTAAATTATATATTTATTTTTTTTAATTTTTCAATCCAAAATCGTAAAACTGTAATAAAAGCATTTTAGAACGAACATAAAAATAAAAATAAAATGCTGAAAAAACCCCTGACTCTGAAACAATTGCGCGTGCTTACATATCCTTTGCAGGCTTATTTCTTTTTTTATAATTTCTTATATTCTGTCGAGTGAATCTTCTATTCGCAGACCGATTTGATCCTTGGCCTCCTCAGTAGTTCCTATTTTCTTCTTCTTTTTTTCTCTCATTTATACTCTCTTATATTTTTATTATCATTTTTTCTATCATTCAGGTATTATTATTTATATTACAAACTATACAGAACAACCAAAGTGGTTATCGCCAGCGCAACCTTGGCGAAGTTTAAGAGCGTCCCTCGGACAGTCTCGCTGTGGTCCTTAACAGGTTTGACTTTGTCTTTTTTTTTGTGGCCTGTCATTTAATTGTTTTTTTCATTCGTTCAACCCTTCCCCCAGAACCATGAATATCTGTCTTTTAGTTAATAAATACAAAAGGTGGTGCAATTTTTAATAATTATAAAAGGCGTGTAAAACAAACTGATAAAAATAACGCTTTAATTGAGGGAATCAAACCGTAATGGTAAGCGGTGGAAATTTCTTTATTTTTCTTTTAGCGTTGAATATCAAACGCTTTAGGAATATTTTAAAATTAACAATGCTGCATAGAAAACTAATGCAGGCTCCTCTATAATATTATTGCAGGTGATAGCAAGTGGTTATTTTATAAGGGTATTATAGAGGTAATATAAAGATTACGACGTGGCATGCAGATATATCGAGAACGTCAATTTTCCGCTTTGCCGAGCAGCTATAGGAAAAGTTACGACAGTTCTTACAAAAAGCCTGTTTATGATTTGGCCTTTGAGCGGGGGAGTGGAGTAGCGGTCAGCATTGATTGAGGGCTCCTTGGCGACTCTGACGGCCTCCCATTAGGAAACCATTACCGAGGGGAAATTGCAGCCAGAAATTCAATTACTAGCAAATATAGCAAGGCCCTCTCCTTATTAGAATTTCGGCTCTGGAAATTATATATTAGGCTCTCCGGTGACAGTTGTCGCTTGGGGAAGTGTTTCAATAAATCCAATGGGGCTGTTTGTAATCAGACTGAGGAATCATGGGATGTTTCAATCGTGCCTAAGAATACTGCCTTTGTAACGCTTAATTCGTTTCCTTTTATTAGGACCTGACAAATTAATAATATTTTTTTAAGTAACATGGCATTTTATTGTAAACAAAAAAACAAAAGTAAAGTCCGAAATCGGAAGAATCAGTTAAAATATGTGGATGATTATCAAAAAAATGTTCATTATTCAATTGGCTCACTTTCAAAATTACACAAGTTAAAATAAGTAAAATGTTTTAAAATACTTTCAGATACCTAGAGTAGATATTTCGATACTTTTTTTGAGTTCAAGAATAACTTTTGATACAAAATTAGGAATTTTGTCGATACATGGTACTGATAATAATGACATGGTATTGAGATTTGTCTGTTTTACCACATTCAATGAGTTCAATACAACGCAATGTAAAAAACTAAACAAATTTTCGGACAAAGCCAATCCTAATTTATTGATTGGCTGATTTTAATTGATCACTTCGCGCTGGCTAGATGGCGACTGGAAGAAATCATTCAGACCAACTTAGGTTACACAAGCACAGGCTTGCCACTAAATTACAAAACCTTCACAGCACAAATTATCCATCCGCATCCATACGTACTGGTACCCTAGGGGCTTATGCTTCACCCATGGAACTGAGGTTTTTCAAAATAAAAATCTGTTGACACTACGATTAATTTCATGATGCTATTGAAAATATGGGAATCAGTAAAAAAAGGAAAATATTCTTTTCTTTGAAACTTTTCAGATTTTTGCATTTAATTAACATCGTTTAAACAAATGTTTAACTGGACAATTTTAAGAAAACGAGATCGGATACATCCATGGCACTGAGAAATCAAACATCTCAGATTAAATTTGGAATTTTAAAAAACAAACAATTAAAATACATTTCACTTTAACTTAAATTGAAGATAGGCTAAGTAAGGTTATAATCGAAAAAATATAATAATGACAATCTGATACAATTTAATCCTTTAAATGACATGGCGGCTCAAAAATTAACGTATTTGAGTATCGCCCATATACAGAATAATTGTGTAATCTGCTAAGTGTAGCTGATAATATGTCATAAATAGAAGACTATCCGTTGTATGACAGCTATTTTAAGAATCCGGAATGAGATGGAACCTAGAAAGGTTTATGTCCGGCCATAAGAAAAATCAATTCAATTTAAAAAAAATCTCTTAAAGATAATTAACCCGAATAAAAAATGATAGAACATACAAAGGAAAGATAAAAAAAATTAAAGAAAGACACTAAGGACTCATGAAGTGAAGTGAATAATAAAGGCTCATTTCTCAAAAAACTAAGCATAGATGTGAATAAAGAGACGTTATGCAGTAGAATACTTGCTAAGTGTTCCATACACGTGTTCCAGATATACGTTGATTATTGATACGTGTTCACTTTAATCATTCACCTATGATGTTAAGTATCAATAGGAAACTTACCGTAATCTGAATTATAATAATCTAAATATTGTAAATTGACTGTATGTTAATAAATATACATACCTGCATAACTATGAAGTATTAGTTTTGTATTAAGGGAAGGAAATAGTAAAAATATAGTCATTAGTAATTTTATTCTATAAAATATTTATTGATAAATATAAAACCGCAAAAGCTCAAGAAAAAAACAACAGAAAATAACTATTAGGATATAATTGGAAGATTACAAAAACGGTGTTTTAAGTCCCTAAAACACCAATCAACGTTTCTCCAATTTAAGCATCATCGGGGTAGATAATAGGTCACATAAATACAGACAAAAGACAGCACATCTCGTATCAACAACCTAAAAAATATATCTCAACGTATATTGGTTTCATCGCTTCAGAGCAGAATTGTTCTACAAACTGTTCTCGTATCTCTGAATTTGTGTTTTTCCGATTTTTGTTGCTTTAGATAGTTCCGACTACTGCAGATTTGGTGCAGATGGAGCCTATCTATATCGATAATACTTAACCCTAAGCTTGGCAATGTGTCACATACGACATAGTTATTTTATTAATTTATTCTCGTGATGTAGGATTTATAAATGATCGAGTTATGGGTTTATAAAATCTCTCGTCGACAGCCATTTTGAGACGAAATGACGGATTGTAATTTCGAGCTCCAAGGATCAATCTGCGGTGACTTTGCCAAATCTCAAGAACTGATTTTTTTTATTCGTTATTCAGATTTAAAGTATCTCGAAACGTAAAATCCCAAATTTTATTGGGTTGTTAATTTGTTTTTTGTCGATTAGAAAGATTAATTATTGGAAATTATAAACCGAAGAATATATACAAAAATGTTCTGCCAAGTTTAGTGCTTAGCTAGATAGTCAAACATTTGGTTCATGTATTCATATCATGAAACGATAAAATAAAAAATAATAAAAATGTCTGCTGTAAAGTTTAGTTTTCAGAATTAAGCTACTTTTGCTCCTATGTTCGAACTGCTATAGAATTTATTTAGTATTCGCTATAGTATTTATTTAATGGTATGATAATGGTCTTTTTTATATTTGATGTGAGATGCCCCGTCTTCATTTTATGTAGTTGATCTTGTTTTTCTTGTCGTGATGATGGCAAAACTGATTGGAAAAACTAAATTGGCAAAACATTGTATTTTATCGAAACGTAAATAATATTTTAGATATTGATTGCTTTGTTTTTGAAATTTTGAAATTATATCCTGATATTCTGAGTACATCTTCTCTTATGGGTCATTAGAGGCTAATAATGACTGAAATTCAATGTGATAATTTTTAATGTTTTAATGTTCTGAGAAAACTTTTATATATTTTTTTAAATTTTATTAACAGCTTCGATAATAGTGAAGTCTATTTTATGTTTGATCTGGTTTTTTAGTTCGTACAATGTAAATGTTTCATAGCATGCTTCGATGGTAGTTCCTGGGATTTCAATTATCTGTAGGTGTAACTAACCATTATGGTGTTTCCAATTCTGAACTGATCTATGCAGGATTACTTAATCTGAATTTTTTATTTAATTCTTTCCCTGGAAAGTTATTCATTTTTGTTTTGTTATTTTGTTCCACCAACATATTATTCGATTTCGGTACTTACCGAAATTCAATTGGAAATATGTTGCATTATATAAATCAATTAGTTGTATTAGGTGTACTTTAAATATCCTCTGTAAATTATAAATTTCAATTGAACTTTATGTATCATAACAGAAACAATTCTACATTGTTTGCTATTAATGAAGATCATTTATTAGTATGTAAGAGCAAAAGCTCAAAATGAGATATAAATAATTGTTAGGACATAAACGAAAATTCAAAACAAGAAGGCAAGAGTCTCAAAAATAACAGAAAATAATTAGAAAAAAATCGCCAATTCAGGCATAATCAGGGCAGAAGGAGAGAAAGAATATGTTTGTACCTAATTTAAATTTATGAGCTGTTGTCATGTAACCTTCATTTTCCCTCAGTAAGTGCCTGGGTGTCTTAGTGTGGGGTTCTGTCTCTGGTTAATAATCTTTTTTTTTTGTGGGTCTGAGATATACTGCATTTTATTCTTGTTACCTATATGTTTTTTCTTTATTTTATTTTTCTCTTTCTCTCATTCTGTCCTGATAATGCCCGAATTGGCGAAATATCGACAGGTGATTTATTTTTGAGATTCTCGACATCTTGTTAGAAACTTTCATTTATGTCCTGATGATCATTTCTTAGATCAATATGCCCTTTTACCTTGAAAAATGAGGCAAAAATATATCATTTGTCGAAACCTCCTTATGACCAACAATTAATAATACGATTTTGATTTTATTAGAAAGGAATTGTTATATCTTACGTGCTTATGAAAAGCACTCATGTATTGAAAAATCGTAACATGATTTAAATTGACCGAAAAGAATCCAACTGTTGTTAGATTTTATCTCGTACGCAATAATTATCATTAGGAATCAGACATGTGACACTTCCAAGACAGTCTTCAAATAATTGGTTCCACAGTTATTTACTTACCATGTTGGAATGCTTATAATTACATTATAAAATTATATTTTATAAAAATGCTTATAAATCAGTCTTTCGTTGGTCCTGCGAAATCATATGTTTGAGATATGCATGTATATATTCCAGAAAAACCAATGAAAAAAAGTTTAATTTTTTTATAATTTTAAGAATTGAAAAAAAAATTAAGAATACTTTTTTGTAACTGCGTGACGTTTCACGGCAGAAATGATTTTTTTTATTATTTTTTACTCTGACACCACAGGAAACTTTATATTTAGCACTAGTTTTCAGAGCAAAATCCACGCCGAATAACATTTGTCCTATATAAATATCAGTATGTGACAAGTTTATATTAATAAAAAAAAGAGATAAATTTATTTTTTATTTACAATCGAATTTGGTTGTAAAATTAACTCAAATTCGGCACGGAGTAAGTATCACAAATTAAGGAAAAATGATTTTTCAACTTGACTCGGTTTAACCATAGAATTGACTGTTATCTCAATTTTATGTTTCCATGATCAAATGTCATGATAAAGCAATCTCCCATTTACTTAACATATTTATGTCGTAATTTGGTTATATTTTTAACTGGGGCTTTCTACTCTAAGGCCGAAATACCTCACTTGTGACAAGCAAATCGGAACAACGGACTAGGCAAATCGATATGTCAACGCTCCTAGGTCAACAGGCCCCGGGTACTGATAGTGGACGACAAAGTTCAAAGTCAGCTGTTATGAAGTCCCAATGTCTTCATCGCGTTATCATTCCCCTTAAAGTCCTTTGTAATATAAGCGCTTTAAGTTTATAATTAAATAAGCAATATTTATTGAACCTTTTAGAGCTTCTTGGTTATGAATGGCCAAACCTTTATAAATATTTATATTATAAATTCAATTAAAATAAAAAAAAAAGTTTTTATTTTGGGAAGTTTTATGAAGTAAAATTTCTTTCCGAATGTTCTGTTTATATAATTTAAAATTAGTAAATTATATAGTTTGAACTATCTGAATTATATTGTATTTAGTATATTGATTATATCCGCGTAATGGGTGTTTAGTTTTTCTGTTGTTTGAAATTGACTGTTTCCTTATGATATTGGTATATACATACAAAAATATTAAAACACTGGATAAAGTAAAATTAACAAAGAATTGAAAACTAATCGAATATATATATATATATATATATATATATATATATATATATATATATATATATATATATATATATATATATCACCAAGAACATAAAGAACGTAAACATCCAATACGCGGATATAATAAACAGACTAAATGCAATATAATTCAGACAGTGGATACAATTGGATAATTTTCAGTTGGTTTAAATAATACTTAGAGAGGTCTGGGAGATGAGATGAAGGAAGGATGAAAGAGATTAGAACAAAGTCTAATTTCTAGGAGAATGTATTGTCATATTAAAATATATTTGACCGTATAATATAATTAATATAAATATAACATTTTTGACCGATGTGAATAAAAAAATAAAGCTAAAAACAATAAAAATAGTGACTATCCATTTAAAGACGAGATAAATTGTAGATTATGGATATAAACATGACAAAAATAGTGAGGAAAGATGTTTACATTACAGTGATAGAAGACATAAAATACATAAGGTAAATTATTAATAAATTAATAATAAATAAGTAAATAAATTAATTATTATTGGATAATTGCTAAGTGTGTTGTTTTAAAAAAAAAATAATAATTCAGAGGTTGTTCTGAAGATGGATTAATTCCTCGAAATGTTGAAAAAATAATTTGAAGGAATTTGACAGCATAAAACTAAGTGCCCTCTATAAAAATAATAATAATTAAAAAATAAAGGATATTTAAAAAAATATATGATCATAAGTAAAACTTTAATTAAACAAATGCGTCATAGTACTTTTAAAAAAATCGTGAGCAGAAAATATTTTTAAAATTCCATTCCACGATTTAAAAAAAAACAAAAACCTAATTCTGGATACTGACTGAAACCTAATAGAAATGGTACACAAGAGGACTATATTTTTAACCTCCAGATTAACTACAATTAGGTTTAGTTAGAAGACTATTAAGTGACTGAATTAGATGCCTCCTTCCCTTACCGATTAATTAAAATCAGGTCGGAGAATGGTGCTGCTGTTTTCTGTTTTTCTTCAGGTTTCTAAAAAATATAGAAATAAATGGCAAGGTCTTATGAATACGCAGATTCGATATCAATATTACTAATTTTACGTATTGCACATTTACACCACCGCTATAAATTACATGGTGATAAAAAAAAAAAATAATTAAAAAAAGTAATATTAAATATTAGAGTGACCAAATTTTTTTTATTGAAATAATTTAATTATGGAGCGTTCGTGTAGATCAATTGAATAATATGTAATAAAAATAGTAATATAAAAGAGCAAAAGCACAAAATGAGACGTTAGCAAATTAATTGATTGAATATTATTATATGCTTAAAATATATTGTTTTACTACGACAATAGCTTATCGTGGTGGAGTGAAAATATAATATTAATTATTTCTTGATCACAAATAATGTTTTTATATTTTAATATGGAAATAGTTAAAAAAACAGCCTTATTCAGGATGTCATAGTCAATTAAAATTTAATTTGAATATTTATTCCGTATTACAAGTATTATGAGTAGAAAGATTTTCGTGCAGTAAGTGTCATTAAAAAATTCAAATCGTGAAAAATCGTGAACTAAGAACCCAAATTATAAATATAATACCTTAAACATGCAAAAATCGTCATTTTTCTTTAATGTATGATACCAAGTATATTGATATTATAAATTAAACAAAAATGATTATTTTGAGAATGAGGATGTTGATATAGTGCCCAAAATAAGTGATAAGCAAAATATAATATAAGAAAAATTTCGTATATAAACATGTTAAAAGATTGTTAACTTAACATACCAATGGTTATTTGTTGAACTTGTGATTGTAAGAAGAAAAACTTTGGATCAATTCGTGGCAAGATGGCGTTCGTGAAGCGGTTGACTTAAGGTGAGCCTGAATCGAGGGTATTAAGTGATTTAGGAGTTGGTCCCGAGTCAGGTCCCCCCGGCAATTTGGACCCTGGCCATTCTCTCCCGCGTTTATCATTTTCAGTCTGTCTCCTCAAGGCGCCTTACACACAGCCGCTTCAAGCTCCATTTGACAAATGCAATAAAAATGGCGCTCGAGGGAAAAGGGAAAAAAAGAAGCAGGACGCCATTACTACCCCGCAGAAATAACATGGAAAAAATGCCCCGAGGGAGTGAGTTACTAACCGTCACCTCCTTCCATTTACTAAGTAGTTTACATTTTAGCCCGATGTCCGACTTTTAACTCTGTGCAAAATACACCGGGTCATCCAGTGAAAATAGTTTTCCCGGCTCGGGTTGCTGTTTGTCATCTGTTCTATCGGGTATATTGATGGACCAGTATAAAGGAAAACACATTATTTATACCTCTACATACCTTGAAATATTGTTCAAACCAATGAAAAATAAAACCATTATTTAAGACCTAAGTCATTATTTAACCACCATGGTCTAATTCTTTACTTTCTTTGCATGGAAATTTAAATCTATATAAGATATCAAACAATTTTTCTAACTGCAGATATAGGCAGATTAACATATTATATTACATATAATATATGTTCCGTCCCAAATTATAAATAAACTTAGGGCATTTATCATATAACATATATGCTATTTACATTAAATATTATATCCGTCACACTTCTATATCTATAAATATATCTTAGAAATATTCCGTTTTAGTGTATGCTTCGCGGCAAATAATGATTTGCCCGAATGAAACGGGGCGTGGTAAGTTGTCCGGATGGATAACGAACGAATGGCGAATGACAATAACGTGACCGTCGGGTAAGCTTTCCAAGGGTCGACCGAAACGTTGATGAGAGGATTTCATTGGTCCGATCTTTAGTTTGATTTTGATTTTGGAGTTCAGTGGGGAGAGGCATGTAGATGGGGCTTTTGGTATTATCAGAATCGAACTTCCCCTCATAAGCCTTTAATTTTTGATCTCAGAAATATTTATTGGTTTTAATATTGGGTGATTGAAAATTTAACCCATGCAGACTTGTCAAAGCTACACATTCTTTTAATAAAATTTAACACTATGAGTTTTTACAGTTATTTACTAAAATACTACAAACAAGCAAAAACTGAAGTACTGTATAAGATGAATAAAATAGCTCCCTCAACGATATAACGCAAAAAATCAAATCAAATAAAACAATGAAAAAAACATCTATTAACAAATTAAAAAAAACTCTGCTTTTCTTAATTCGCACCGGTTTTACAATAACTCCCGCGACCTAATGAAAGTAGGTCATAATTGAAACAAAAAATATTTAAAAAACATTACCAATTTTTTTCTGTTTAGAAACCAATGAATTGAAGATTTAAAATTGAAAACGACCTGAGGTAAAGATGAAATAAGAAATAAAAAGTTTTAGAAGAGATTTATAAAAAAGTTTCCTGAAACTTTTATTGGTTTTCTGTCTCGATTTTTTTCATAGAACCTATTTACGTCTTTCAATTCAACCCCTTTAGAATGATTTTATATACTCACGTTGATAGTTGTGAATTTGAAAAAAAAAAAGTCTATGTAAATTCTGTAATTCTATGTAATTTTTTTTGTTTCTGGTAAGAGAGCTTTGGCATCTTTCTGAATTCCAAAAAGGTAAAAAATGCTATTTTATTATTGATATTGTGTTGTAGCTTGATAAAAAATTAATGTTAAAAATTTGAATTTTCCTAATATATACATATTAGAATACATGTATATATATATATATATATATATATATATATATATATATATATATATATATATATATACACATGTATACCTTTCAAATTACTATTTTATTTGAATATCTAGGCAAAAGATTTTTTTCAGTGGATTGTGTTGTTCGATTTTTTTTCTTTTTAGTTTGGTCTCCATGACTTCTATGTCAAGTATATATAATAAATAGTTTACTGTCAATGGTTATAATTCGTTCTGAAATTTAGCTTTTAGTTTCATCAGTCATCTTCATGTTCTGTTGGAAAAAGCCAAGCATAAAAATATAAAATTTATCGTCAATGGCATTCAAGTTATATATACTTTTTGAAAATATGACGACATAAATATTTTGAGCTAATTTTTATTGGTCTTAATTTAAATTAATTTACGTGCTCGTGAGAAATAATAATTTCTGGATTTGAAAATAATTAGTTGTCTTAAATTAAATAGTATCCAATGAAACGAATGTGTTTTAAGGAAAGATATTTTCCTCAGCTTTCTCTGACGGACAGAATTCTGCCAGCTTTAATTACAGTTGTCTGGTTCTAAGAGTGTTGTGATATCAATATTATTCATGCTTCGCTTAGAATTCAGCTTGATTACACATTCTCTTGTAGATGTGTGATATGTTGTTTGTGTTTATACTGAGTCGTGAGCAATTTTCATCATTTCTTGTTTATTCTGGTTGTGTTTTTGTTTTTTTCATTTCTGATTTAATACGTTGTTTTAAAATTGTAAATTTAAATCTCATCTGAATTGCACTTAAATTAATTTATTATGTATTAACAAATAATCATTTTGTGTTTAAAATAATTCTGACGTTTTTCGCTTTGACGGAGGACCTCTCATTTTACTAAACTGTTAAAAATGTAAATAAATGTTAAAAAACCGGAAATAGATTATAACCTAATTCTGAAGTTGACAAAGGAGTTTTTGAAAGTACATAACAAAATAATACTAGCTATTTTTTTAATTATTATTAATAATTTTTATTTTGTTAACGAATAAATTATTATTCTTTATTCATGGGTACATGCTTCTTATCCGAAACAAGCATTACCCGGTTAGTAGGTTTTAATTGTGAATTGAGTGACTAGGCTTCCTCTGTCAAATAATAAATTGTCATTTGTCCTTTTTTTACTTTTCCTTACCCATATTTGAAATGTATAGCAAGAGAAAGAATTACAATAGTAAACTATTTCGAATTCGAGTTTTCAACGGAAATAAACGTTTAAGGTTTCCTTAGTACAAATAATCAAGTCTCGCAGGTCTGTGTGTATATGTGTGTCTGTCAGTGTGAAAGTGTGTGAACAACCTAGATCATTAACTAAAAGTCGTACGAAATTGAAATTACTTATTTAAGGTAGGCATATTCTTGGGATACAGTAACGTTTTCGGCTAAGTAGATTAACCGGAAATGCCACTTTTCAATTTTATCGAAAACGGCTCTAACGATTTTGATGAAACTTGCCTAAAACCTTCTTCTCAAAGACCTTTAACTCTTCACATATTCAGTAAATCATCAAGAAAATACAGAGAAAGAAACTATGATGAAATGAACATTTTATTTGCTGATAACTCAAAAAATGTGCATTTTATGATAGATTATGTATAAGATCATATGAATGGTGTCCTCATGCATCATTCTGTACATCAGAGATAAACTGCTAAAGTCCAATTGTGCTGATTTGGATTTTATAATGTGTATGTGCATTATCTGGAATTATTTCCGAGTGGTTAAGTATTGTAAATAAGCTAAAAGGGTAAAGGCAATGCAACGCTTCAAGTTAAAAGATTGGCAACTATCGAACAATAAATTCAGTGCGATCTGAAACTTCTTTTTGCTCTCCCATGAAACTTTGAAAATGTTAAAATAGTTTACATCTGACATACAGCATTGACTTGTACCATATCAGAAAACGCTGCAAATTATTACACAATGGTTTATTATTTCCTCTTAGTAATATTTCAAAAATATCCATTCTGTCCAAGTAAAAAAAATTAAACAGTAGTCACCAAAGGGAAAGAAATTTGAAGCTTTTCACAAGATGATCGCTGTGAGAGTGCTGAACAGAGAGTGTTAATTTAAAGAACTCTGTCAATGCAAGTAGGCTGTGATGTAAAATGATACAGAGGAAATATTTGATGTGCACTTCAGTAGGAACAAAAAAATAGATAAGTCAGGAAGCCGGATGACTAGCCGCCAGGAGAATCAGTCTCCCAAGTTCCTTACGCTATAACTCAGCTAATAATGGTCCGATTTAAATGATTTTTATTTCGTTTTGTAGGAAATTTCATTAGCTTTCGTTTAAATACAATAAAAGCAAACGTAAAAGTGCGGACGGATTTTTTTATTTATTCGATATTTGGATTTTACGTATCTTGAAACCTAAAACCTCAAATTCTGAGGTGGGGGGAGGGGAGAGGTTACAACAATTTTTCCTTGCTCGATTCCAAAGGTCTATTATTGAAAATAATAAACCAAAATCACTACTGTAGGTGGAGAGAGAGCTGAATGATACTTGATGTTAATGATACTTTGACATCAATTTACTCGAAACATATGGAATGTCAGATGGAATCAAGACATTCCAGCGGGTCAAGTTGTTGTAACTAGTTTGAAATGTGATCTTTTTGGTTTGTCGAGGTTTCGTTATGTGGTGTGTGGAATGTATTTGTTCCAGTCAGTCAGGGAAACCGCTTTAGTGCTCTTCTTTTTTTTAAAATAAATAAAACAGGTATTTGGTTGTATTCGATTGATAATCGAGGATCATTAGCAGTTTCTATTAATAACCAATCAGCTTGCTCATCGCATTAGCAGTTTCTATTAATAACCAATCAGCTTGCTCATCGCATTCCATCTCTCTGGGGCCTCTTTAATCGACGTAAATCTTATTCTTATATTACAGTTTATTATTTTAATAAAGTTTTTTTCAAACGCTGTAAAAATTTTAACAGTTTAAACCCTTGATGCTTGCACTGGAATCGATGAGTAACGCCTAAAACAAATAGTTTTTTAATGCTTAATTTAATAAATATTTATGAGTGCGATTTTTTTACTTACGGATTGAAATTATGTTGTATTTTGACCAATTTTTATTAAAAATAGTGGGCGCCTGTATGCATGATTTGTACTTCGTAACTTCAATTTCTCCGATAGGTAAAAGACAGCATAAGGCTCTAAGCGTCCTCTATTTTCGATTGAAATGAGACGAATGTCTTACGAATTACCTAGTAATATATATATATATATATATATATATATATATATATATATATATATAATTTTAATATATATAATTTTAATTAATACCTAAAATTTTCACCATATTATACTTTCTTTAATGCGTAACATTCAAGGATGTAAAAAGAGTGCTTTGCGATCTGAAAATACAGTATGAAAACAAAAGAGCAAACCGATTAAAAATCCGAATGAAATATTACGTCTTCTGATATCGAAAGTATAAAATTCATAAAGTCCTACTCAATATAACGTTTTTGTGAATCAGGTCTTATATTGCTATTTATTTATGTTTTTTCTGTACTAGAATAATTTTCCTATTTCTTTTTGAAAATATCCTTTTAAACATATTAATATCTATCCCATCTCGTCTTAAAGACTCCTATAGACCTCCCGACCAACTGCTTAGCTATAGCAGAGCCCTGTATAAAATTATATCTTTAAGAAGGCAGGGAACGGGGAAAGCCCGGTCTCTTTTCAATTGGACTGAAAGGGCTGGCAGTCGTCAATGGGAAGGTTTATTCCCCTTGGACCGCCTGAGTATCAGCGTCCCCCTAGCCCTCCCCCCCCCCATATTCTTTATGGTTCCTTCCAAGATGGCAACCTGGCCCCGGTTTATCTAATAAAGGCCATGTTGTAATTCTATGGCAGGCGCATATTGTGTCCAGTTGTATTTATCGTTTGTTGGAATTAACATAACGCCAGGTATAACCTTCCCGACATTATTGAGATAAATACTTTATGTTTTTGTTAATTTTGAAATGGCTTTTCTGTTTTAGCTTCTTATTCGAACGCGAGACACGAATTGATAATATTATAAGTGAAACAACGTTATTAGCCCTTTAAATGAAGTAAATAATTTACAATAAATGCGGATATCTATAGACATGGATCTTGCTGTTTGATTTTAAAGTAAAAAAATACTCCTGCTGGTTTTTATTGTCTTCACAACTACACAAAACGGTTTAATTCATTAACTTTTTGGTAAATATTATACATAAATATATTCATTTATTTATAGAAAAATAAGACAGAAGTTAATTTAGTAAATAAATAAGTAAATAAATATATAATAAAAAATAAACAAGGTTATATTTATATTGAAAATGTAATATTCGGTATTATTAATTTAATCGCATCATATATGTTAAATAATAAAAAATCTTTAGCCCTTGTTATTCTACTACTAATAGTTTTTATTTTAATCAATATTTTTTATCCACTTTATTTTTAAATTTTAAATAAAATCTTATTTCTTTTTTTTAAGTCCGGTTTGATAGCTAGTAGCTCTTTTTATCCAAACTTTTTATTAAAAAGTAATGTAATCGCGAAAATTTTCGGTTTTCAGTTTTCAACGGGAATATCCGTTTTTGAACATCTCCGAATCAATTTGGCTAGTTTCGTCGTGACGTCTGTACATACGCTCGTTCGTATCTCACGTAACTCATAAACGGTTAGCCATAGAAATTTGAAATTTTTGTATTTGGGATTATTGTAAAATCTAGTTACCCCGTTTCGGTTACTACATGATCATCGGAAACGGCACTTTAATTGAAAGTCATATTAGATTTTCATCAAAATTTATATTAAAATATAATGCAAAACTTTTCAAATTTGGTATTTATGATTTATATATTTATACAATAATATTTTCAGAAGGGAGGAATACGAATCGTGTTAAAAACCGCAAATCTAGATTTTGATTGATAATCACGTTTCAAGGACCGTACTAACCGTTTCTAACATGTGTGTGTGTGTGTGTGTGTGTGTGTGTGTGTGTGTGTGTGCGCGCGCGCGCGCGTGTGCGTGTGTGCCAATAGATGGGCGTCGCGACGCCGAGTGTCGTTTTTGATATGCTATTTTCTGAGCCTAGTAACCAAATTCAGGATCACTTTTTGAGCAACGGATTTATAGTTTAATAGGCGTACAAGGAATCATGCGATTCATGAATGTTGAAGTAGATGACCTAATAATGTATCCATACCTACTCTAAAGAAGTTGTTTGTGCTTTAGGAGCGTGTCCTTCTGTTTCATAGTTGGTAGACTGCTCATATAACAGAAATAAATTTTCTTCTACAGCCAGACTCGCACCTGGCTCGTTCTTAACTCTCTGAGCGGCCCATTCCTCATTATTACATATATTTATCGCTGTATAATTCACGAAAATAACGATTATATATATAATTTATTTTTTAAAGATTTTTTATGTATCTTTATAAATTTATTTATAAAGATACATAAATTGTAATTTTTAGAAAATTAATGTTAGAAAATAGTAGAATTAGTCAATGAGATCAACAGGAATAATGTCACTATTCCAGCTTCAAAAACTTTTCAGTTTAATAAAATTAGTTGTGCAAGTTTAGTTCTTAGCAATTTTTTCATTTTGTTCGGTAGCAATGTTTCGAGTAATAATTATAAACTATAATTTTATTAATTATATCATTTTTGAGAGGATTCAAAAAAGATTAAAGACTATAGAACCTATCATTCAATTATCAGCAATTCTTTCACGTTCCAAGTTCAATACTGCCAATTTTTAAGGAACTAACAAACTGACAGACTTTAGAAATAATTGAGAATAAGAAAGAGAAAGAAAATGAATAATAATAAACTAAAAAGGAATCTGTAAACCTCAAAATCTGTACTGCGTTAATAGGCAGGTGGATGTAGGTAGGATATTTATTTTGTATTTTTTTTCAATGGGTTTTTGGATTTAAAAAAAAATATAATAGTGTAAAAAAAAACTGAAACAAACCGATGGTTTGATAAAAAAGGGTTACCGGTTATAACCGATTATTGACGATCGTATATTAGACCTCCAACGTAATAATAATCGGCATTGCCGTAATAATTCAGTTTAAAAAAATGAGTATCAGGCATGAGGAAGAATCCTTTCCATCTATAGAGTTCATTAAGAACTTGCAATGTTTATTTTAATTTTTATTATGATTTCCTTTTATCTTCAGTAAACTGCTATAATTTAAAAATACACTAATAAAATATCAGGTGTCTGGGTAGCTTGCTTTATCTGATGATATAGGATAATGATCAGCTGTTATCTACCATAAGAATGTAATTTGGCAATTTTCGCGATATTGTCGCAAAACTTTAGGATCTATTACGTGTTTTATTGTTTCGTAATTACTTTTATTATAATTTTCTCATACAATCTTTTGATAATTCATTTTCAAAGAAAGCACTAAAGCCATTAATGTGGATGTCGTATGCTTTTTGGGCATATTTTGTATTAATGTTAATACAAAATTTAATTTTTTGTAGGTCATAATTTATTTCTATAACTTCTATTATTTTCTCTAACATTACGATTAATTACATATCTTACCTGTCTCAATTAAAAAAATTATTTCTGGCAGAATTAAATACTTAACAAAATAAAAAAAAAATGAGTATATAACAATGAAAACGATGGTAAAAAATTATGGAAATTATTTACCCTTAAAAAAAAGAATATATTAACGAAAATCCAGGATTCCCAACTTAGCTCTGGATATAAGGTTTTAAATAGGATTTGGCTTACATTTTCCAATATCCCATCCACAGGGGCGAGTTTTGTTTTTATTTTGGTAAAAGTTTGAAAATATCTTCTGTTTATTTTTTTTTTTCCATATAAAGCTCAACATGGAAGGCGTTGATTGATATTTATTCACCTTCGCCACCCTAAAATTTTTATTTTATTTTCTGGCTAATTTAATAATTCACTCGCATTTCTTTAGTAAGATACTTTATTACATGGTCGAAAGATGTAAAGTACAGAAGCTTAGTTACAAATTCCTTAGTAATTAATTAATTATTTTCAGTAATTAATTAATATAGATTATTATGATCGAATTATGTTTACATAGTGAAATTGATTTTTTTTTTTACCTCTTAAAAATTTACCTACGATTAAGAAAATTAATTGGGACTAATAGCGATTTCTCTGACCGATAATTGATTTAAACAAATATAAATATTATTGATCAATTTGTTTAAAATACCCGAGGGGGTGGGAATCTCGCCTGGAAAATATCGGGGTACTTGGATTTCTCCGGTAAGCGGTCACCCATCCAAGTACTAACTACGCTGGACGTTGCTTAGCTTTGATTACCTATTGCAAGCGCCATTGCCCGTTCGGCCATCCCGGTTTCTACCGGTGTGTTGTGTTTGTGTATGTAATTTCTATTGATGAAGATTCAAAAAGATAACTCATCATTCAAAAATTATGAATTAATAAGAGGGCTTAATAGTTAGTTATGCCCAACACTAAGGATAAAATACAATTATACGTAAAACTCTTACAAACCTTTGAAGAATATATCAAAATATTAAATGGTAATAATAAGAAAATAAAGATAGCCAATCCCCCATTTTTAACGAACTTTATAACCTAATTGATTATATCGCAGATAATTATAATTCTTCATTGTCCTGGTTTAAAAAAATTAAATTCGAAGTGACAATCGTAGCATTAATTTTTAGGGACGTAAAAAAACTTTTATTACCACTAATATTTATTACTATTTAATGAAAAGTTCATTATTACAGTAATCAGTAATGACCCCAATGAAGTAGAAGAAGAATAAGTGTCAATTTCGATTGAGCTAATAATCACCATAAATTCATCTCGATTTTATTAAAAAATAGATTGATTCCCTCAATAAGAACTTGAATTATATACCTCGTTTATGTGAATAGTTAAAGTGAACTTCGACTGGTATGGTACTAAAAATAGAATTTGACAAGTTGTAATAAAATATAAGGATGATATTTACATTCGACAAGGATCGTGAATGATTTGTTCGTTTATTATTATCATGCTTATACTTTTTTTTCGGCTCGGAAAATCAGTCGTTTTTATTGATTAAAAAATTAAATAGCTTAGCTGAAAAATCTGATATAGCAATTAAGTTGTTATTTTTTAAAATACAATACCACTTTTCATTCAAATTTTGAAAGATGATCAATGCTACATAATAAAATTCGTGTGGTCCACAATCACAATTATAGTGGTTAATCAAGTAATTTTATTCAAGCAACTCCAAATTAGAGTAATTGGTAAGAAATTCGAATTGGAATTACATTTTGCCCAACACTGCCTCGTGCCAAACTTTTTGCGGTATTTATTTTTATTATTAATATTTATTTTTTTAAAAAACAATTTGAATGAAAACCTCTCATCTGATACTCTGTGGGTTAAAAATGGGAGGAAATTCTCGAAATAAGTTTATAATCGATTTACGGTATCAGGAATTTTTGGCAAATCAGGAGCCTCGACTTAATTTATACGAGATCAAAAATGGAAGTTTTCATAGAAGTGGGTTATCTGTTTTTTACCAGGAGACTGAGATAAATATTTACAAATAATGTGTGATTTATAAAATAAAATATAACTTTTCGCCATTGTTCCGTCTGAAAGCCCCCTTACAATGGATTAGTTAAGCCAAACAATGCTTCTTAAAGTGAATTTTGTCTACTTTACGATGATGCAGTTGGAACCTAATTACCTTGTAAAGTTTTTGAGTGATCGCTTCCTATTCAACGAAAAAACATGGCACTTCAAAAAACACAAAACTTAAATTTCCTGCATTTCTGTGTGGAATCGGACTATTATCCATACGAACTTTTTTTGTTTCTCTTTAGGTCTTCTATAACCTCCTGGTCATTTACAGGTCACCCTGTATAGTAAACCTTGATCTTACCCGGACATGTTTGAAATAAAATAATCTGCTTCTGTTTGTTTTATCTTTTGAAGCTGTAATGAAGTAATTAACAAATGCTGGAGGTTTGGATTGAAGTTCGTTATGTATCAGATAATAGATCAATGCAACTAAATTGAACTTAGAAAATTCAATTTTAGTAAATTATATGTATAAATTATATGTAAAACATTATGAACAACTTAATAAAAATTAACGAGCTCGGCAATATTGATATTCTACTAAAGTACTCTTTAAATTGCGTGGTCTGAAGGACTTGGTACCCTTTTACAAGACGGGGTACCAGCTGTGCTTCGAGTTAATCCAGCGACTGTAGACAGTTCATTAATAGCTAATGTCTTGATTAGCTGTCAAACTCCATCTCAGCCGAGTAACTTGTCCACTACATTATGCCTTCGACATTCGAGTAGAGACAAAGTGAATCAATTAATAATCGTTGAAGGCAAAGTGCAGGTGGCAGTTCATAGAGTCTTGGATAAGTGTCGTATTAGAGATTTTTAAAAAATTTCATTTTATTCCCACGTATTTTCTTTATTAATTTTTAAATTTTAATTTCTCTAAGTGTTATCTTTGTATACTAATAATTGGGGCAGAAAATTCGAAATACTTTTCAGTAGAAGTAAGATCTGGAACAAGTTACATTCAAAATCTTTAGTTAAATTAAGTGGTAATAACAATATAGAAGTGGCTATTATGTAGGTCTGAAAAGCCTTTACTAAGCTATCAATCATTGGCAACCAACTTACTAAATCTACTTCATCGGCCATAACAAAATAAACTGGCAACTTTTAAGTTCCTTTTGAAAAAATGATTTCAACTCGATCAAGTACTTCCCAAGGACCAATGTAGACAACTTGTCTCGGTTCCTAAGAACTCTAAAATAAATTTTACTGCTCTAAAAGTGTTCGATAAATTTTTTCGAATGATCGTCTGTTCCGGAGATATGTTACGCTTTGTATTTAATGGATCGAAATTATGATAATTAACAAACTTGGAGCGATCTTAAGGATCGTTTAAAAAGTTGAATTTCAGTTAAAAAAACTTGGAAAATCTAAAAATTTTAATTTAGAAAAACTTTGAAAATGTGTGGTATTGTAGCTATTAAGCTTTTTCTCTAGGCCATATAAGTTATTCTGACTTTTTCCTTCAGGATGCCCTATTTTTCTTCATGATGCATCGTAGACACCTTTTAACGGGTTAGTATCTTAAGATGTCGCTAGGAAGATTTAGACGAAATGCCAGAAGGAAAAATTGATTCTACTGAAGAAATAATACATAATTATTGATATGTACTGAATTGTTAAATAGAATAAGGACTTAACATTGGTATATCCAGATTTTAAAAGTAACGCTGTAGAAGTAAAAATATTGTTTGAATATTAGAAATCGTCATTCGAATTGATTTAAGGAATGGCAGTAATCAAAACATTTCAATAAATAAAATTAACTCTTTTTTTTTGTTTCGGAAAAAAAAATTAATGAGAGATTCGCAATTAAAAAACATATATATATATATATATATATATATATATATATATATATATATATATATATATATAAACATATATATTATATATATAATAAGTTTTTAATCAATACATCATCAACAAACTAATATAATAAAGAGCTATATAGAGAAACAAAGTAAGGTTGTGTACAAAATACTCATTAACTTCAACGATATGGCTTGTCATATTGTTCTCCCAAGCCCTTCATACTTATTGTTAAAAAAAAAGTCTAATGAACTATAACTGATAATAATATTGATTAAGATAGTACGGCCCCCTTCGACGCTATAATTGTTTCTATTTGCCGACTAGAGGTATCTTACGCAACGAGGAACTTGTGTAAGATACCTATAGTCGGCGGCCGTATTGAAAAGAAAATGGCGAATGGTGATGTTGAGTTCCGAGGATCATCCTTGGGTGACTAGTCTCGGAGAAAAACCGCTTACGGCAGAAGGATGGTTTTATTTTAATTCGATTTTTGGATTCTATGTATCTTGAAGTGTTATACTTAAAATTTTGAGCGGGAATAAACATTGTTTTCTCTCGATTGATAAAAAAGGTTCATTATTGATAATAAATAACCAAAATAATAATTCAACAAAGCTCAGAAATTTCCTTAATTCGACCAGTCTTGGTAGGTGTACACAAGAATCAATACTGGCTATATATATATATATATATATATATATATATATATATATATATATATATATATATATATACACACATTATATACATGACATACCTACCAACTTCGTGACACTGACTGCTACCTACGCTGACGATTAAACAATTTTAACAATACTCCACAACCCTAGACTGACCTGGTGGACTTTATAAAAACACTGAGTATATTTAGAAGCTCTTTGGTATGTAAACAAGAAAACTGTACATACCGGCTTACAACAACCAACCATCGACCAACACATACGCACTCTCTATTCCCGCTTCCAAATAACCTTCACGGACATCACAACTGACTGATAGACGATATGTCTACGGCTGATATGACCATTAGGATAAGGCTAAATAAGGAGCTGAACGTGAGATCTCCTTTCGTGAATTAAAGGATTGATTAAATATTGGCAAGAAGTGGTACTGGGCACTATCCTTTCGCATGCTTATCATGCCAGTTATGTATATTCAATCCATGCTTTTACTTATTAGCACTTTTTTGTTAAACAAGTACGAATATATTGGTGAAAAAAAATAACGAGTAGCTTTCTGATTAGATTTAATTTAGTTTCTTATTATTGTATTAATTTTCCTTTAAATATTTTAAATATACAATTTTATCACAATTTCATCTTTGTAAATTTTGTGTTTAAATCTTTTGAAATTTACCTCGTCCAGTCTGTGAAATGTGCATTTATAAGACTTTTAATTTGTTTTCGCCTAACGGCGAATCTATATTTTTATCTAGATTTTTTTATCATTGTATATAGTTTCCATTTTTCTAGGATCCCTTCGTTTGTGTTATTGACAGTTATTTTAATTTTTTTTAAATTTTACATATCGTTCTTTTAATAAAAAAAATATTAAATGTCTTGACGATGGAAGCGTGATTCGCCTTGAAGATATTTATCGATATTTTTTTTATCATATAAGAACCATCAGAATGATGTATTAATAGTCACTTCCGTAGCCTTGGTACAGCAGTGGCATTCAAGGATCCTCGAGCAAGAAGCTGTGCAGGTTCGAATCCGTCCTAGTTTCAACATAGGATTGATTAAATAACCCTTAAAGGGTCTCCAAAAAATGATTTAAATATCCCTTATACTGCTATAATTAAAAATAACCTTTAATTTAATTTATTAAAATAAATTTATAGTATTATTATTTACCGTAGAGCTTATTGAATCTCTAAATATTTTATTGATTCATTGGTACAATATTGAAATATTAATGCAATTTAAGCATTCCTTAAATTGAATTTCATTAGAATGGAATCATTTCCCGTAAGTATCGATTGGAAACCCCAAGGGTCGAGTAAGGGTATTTTTAAATATAAACGCTTTCTGACCTTGTATTTTTTTCTATTTACACATATCAAGCGTATTTGTTACCCAAGTCGCAGCTTACAGTCATCTTTTGATTACTAATTAGTCAATGCATTTTGCATTAGCATGATTGCCAATGAATTGTTTCCACTACTTCAAGCAACTGTTCGATTACTAATGATTATTAAATTAAACAAACTGAAGAAGCATATTATTTTAATAAAATAATAGTTATAAAACATGTTCAATTAAACATATCAATTTTATATTAGCTACGATATGGCGTAAATAATAAACGATATTTCAAATATTAAGGGCCTATTATAAATTAGCTGATCATGTTCTCTGGCTTGTATTATATGAATGGATCTTCATACGATGTTCTTTTAAATCGTCCATAAGAAGTTCTTATGTAATTATCAACTGTAGACACTAATAAATCATCATTCTGCTCTCAGTGAGGTCAGAATGTTTTTGATTGGGTCCTGGTATGTTTGATAGTTTCATGATCGGTTCATATTGTGCTGTCAAATTTACACACATTTTTTAAATTTTATTTTCATTATAAGTGATCACCTACCGTATTAGAGTTATCCAGCACTGATTTCCCAATCATTTGTTAATTTATTTATTATCTTAATTTTATCAAAGCCAACAATCTATGCCTCAGAATAACGTGACTTATTTGTAGGGTTACGAGAAAAAAAAATCTATGAACCATTATTTTGGACACGTTTCGAAAATTTTCGTATTGTCTTTTTAGTATACATTTTGAATGGATAGCGTTGGATCATATAAGAAAATTCCTATAGATAATCAAAACAGATCTTGGACTTAAAATCCGTTTTATCTCTGGATTCGAAATGAAACTCATTCACGGTTGACTCTGAAGGTTATACTGACAAGTAGAAAGTTAATTAGATGTGACGGTACTGCTGTCACATGTATTGACCTTGGTTACATTCTTGTGTCTACTTACTTTGCCCTCATTTCTCCCAGGATCATTTTAGCTCCGTGTTGCCTCATACTGCTCTCTTTCACCGTATCCCTCTACATCAAATGTTGAACTAATAAAAGTACAACAATAAAAGTTTATAAATTCGTTTATTCCTAACACAGCACAATAAAATTGATTATAATTAATGACACGAAATCATAATAGTCCTGAAAATTTTTAAAAATAACGAATATGAATCTATAATTATTTGTTGAAGAAGCATTGCTTTATAATGATAGATGCATTGTTGAACCTAGATGTAATATAGGAGAAGATGGTTTCGGGTACGGTCAGGAAAGATACTCACTGGACGGTATTATACTGCTTTAATGTTATCGACGTTTCGGCGCAAGTTAATCCGGACCTCATCAGGAATAGACAAAACAAGATATAAGAATAGTATAAAATAGAAGAATGAATATTGTAAGATTACATAGGGAAATATGAAAAAATAAAGTCGCATACATGACAATATATGAAGTAGTATGTGATATTACAACCATATATACATGAAATATGAAAAATAAATTAGAGAATTTAATATGAATTAATCAAATAAACATATACATTATTTTTATATTTATTTCTCTTTTTTCTATTATGTTTGTTACTTGTTTTGCTTATCCCTGATGAAGGCCTACAATTTTTACCTAAAGGCCGACATACATTAAAGCAATGTAATACCTCATTGCATATTTTCTCCTAGCCGCACGCCCCCCCCCCCTCCAACTATCGTTTTAAGAACTGCTTTATTATTTTAATTAATATTTTTGATTTTTTTCTAACTTTTTTGTATATATTATGAATTATTTTATCTATATTCGTAGCATAAAACATTTTGGAAACATTTATAGTAAACAACAAAATGATCGGCTGAAATTGTAAAAATATTTATACTGAATTTTAGACTGCCATTGTTTGTAAAAGTAAGTTTTTTGCACTACTATTTCAGAAGAATATAATAGGAATAAAGTAAAACAAGGAACATGTAAATCGGGCTCGCTATTCCAAATAAAAAGGTACCTGAAAAGATACTTCTTAAAAATCATAAAACAAAGCCGATTAGCCTGGTCCCTCTGAAAACGTATTTGTTTGGTTTTTCTGGAAATCTGTATGATTATAGGGTAATGTTTACGGATAAGTTTATAAAAAATAATGGCGATAGTATCAATACAAGATTTAAGGACCTGAAGATAGCGAGTCAGTCCAGTTTGATCCTCAAATACTGCCGGGGTACCCATACAAGAAGTACTCTGGTTTAGAATGGCAAGATTTTTGGTGGGATGGCAGATACATGTCCCAAGAGGATGACAATCTGTCACAAATATTCCTAGTGTCTTCAACGTCTCGCTAATGAAGATTTAAAAAAAAAAGACATACAGCAGTGATTTATTAGTATTTGATTAGTATAGAGTTGTTTTCAAGATGCATGCGACATAACAGTCGATAGGTTTCGTTTTATTTTTAACTTTTTCTTCGTCACTTAAGAGCTGATTATAAATTCTAAAGATAAAGGACAAGTAGTTTTATCGAATTGGCCTTAGATCACTAAATTCTAACATGAAAGCTAAACAGTTGAAATCAAAATATATACATTTTGTTAAAGATATGTTGTTTCCCTTTCCTTAACCAGGCTGTAACAACTTTATTTCCTTATGTAAGAATAAATAAATTTATTTCAGGATTAATATATAATATGATATTAGAAGAACTATTAAAATAGGATAATGCAAGATATACCATTAAAATTATAGTAGCAATATAAGATTTTTTTAGTTTTGGTCCTTTTCTAAAAATCTGCCATGAAGTGCTAGCTTCTGCAGCAGACTCATCTGGGTTTAAAAGGGATTTATGAGAAACTTTATCCTGTTAGGTTGGTAAAGAGTAGCCATTTTGCTTACAGTTAACAGCAGATGTGTGTTTTATTGGCCAAGTGTAATTGTGGAGAAAGAGAAGTTTGAAAACCAGAATAACCAGAATTCGTTTTCATGTCTGTTATCCTAATAATTTGCATTAAATGCTATGTTTTGAATATTCATTCAATTTATTTTAGTGCTTGGTATTTTTACTCAAAAAGCATAATCTCCAAGTGCTAAATCGCATTGTCAGCCATTTATAAAATATGCGATCCCAATTTGTCATAAATGTTATTGGTCATGAGTGTTACCATAAATGAGGAAAATTCAAATGAACCTGCTTAATTAAATCATAAACCAAGAGGCATTCAAAAATGCAATTTACATAATCAAAATATCTGATAACAAATAAATATGAGTTCATTTGTTTTTTCCCTGGAAATAAATTTCCTTTGCACAATGATCTAACAAGCTCTATTTTACTTTAGTTTATATATTTTGGATCCTTTCCATTTCTGGAACCCCCAAAATATACTTACATATCAATATTTTTAAAAAAGACTTGAGGATTTTTTAAGATTTTTTTTCTTTTATTTTTGAGTCAAGGCGTGAAAATTCTCTTCTAATCGGATAATTTAACTATAATATAATAATTCAATGTTACCGCAATGCGTATTTGATGATTTCAGAAAACTTGTCGTGTTTTGTAAAAATAGTTTATGAACAGTGTAAAATTGTATTTATTTTTGATAATGAACCTAATAAGAAATATAATCTTCTTTTCTATAGCAGCTTATTAATTAATAACATTATTTTCTGCTTACATGAAAGAACGAAGTAGCCATTTTGGAAAGTTTTAATTTGTCCATTCTAATTATAGGCGATGCTGTGTAACTCAATATATAACTCAGAAGGGTTAGTTAGGCGTACAATAAGGGAACGCAGGCCACAGATAGCATCTCCAACAGTTGATACATCCATTAGGACCCTCAGCTCTGGAAACGAGATAGGGCAAAATACAATGGCTATTAATCAGGCAGCTCTCCTGGAACAATTTCTCCCTAACACAGATGTCGGGGTTGATCCGGATAAAAAGCTAGGCTCCTGCTATAATTAAATAGATCACCGCCGGGCATATTCATGGGACCTGAAATGAGATCCTTACAGTTCCCCAAACCAGTCATGTTATAGTTTCTTGTCAGATTCAGTTTCTGCTTCAAATCAGAAATGTATTTTTTAGAAACTGGTTTTTAGAAATTAGATTTTTCTATTTTACTAATTCGAGGGGGCCAGTACTATCTTAGTCAATATTATTATCAGTTCTAGTTCATTAGAATTTTTTTTTAAATATAAATATGAAGGTCTTGGGAGAAGAATGTGACAAGCCACATCGTTGAAGTTAATGAGTATTTTGTACACAATCTTACTTTGCTTCTCTGTATAGCCCTTTATTATATTAGTTTTGGTAAATTCCACGTCATACTAGGACTTTATAATGGAATGCACCCAAACTAATATAAAGAAGAGCTCTATAATGAAAAGTAGCGGTTTTGCGTAATATACTCATTAACTTCATATTAACTTGCGGTCTGGGAATTATATTACAATGGTTTTTTTTTTTATCTGCATAGGAAACGTCTGAATCAATCCAGCACATCTCATAGCTACCGTCTCCCTATGCGTCAGAGTACGGCTGTATGGGTTCTTAGAAGATTTTAGTGTTTGTGTTAGAAGGTATGTTTTTCAGTTTTTGATCGAAATAATTCTAAGTTTCTATAGCAGTGTCTGAAACTGTTGGGATTTCTTGTATGTCATTTTTGCGTCCACTCTGGGAGGAATTGCTCAGCTCCGTATGACCTATATTGCTTTTTATAAAAAATTTATAAACGAATTTGCTAGTTAATTTAAAGATAACCTTGAACATCTGCCAATCAAACCGAATTAAATACCTTAAATCGTGAATAAAATCATCTGTTAATTGCAACAGAACACATCACGATAATTATGGTTATCCTTTTATAGCAATAAAGAATGAAAAAAATAAGGCTGAAAGGAAAACATAATCAGCGCCATCTGACGGGTAGGTTTCTTCCCGCCGGACATTTTATAATCAAGGATCTGAGAGTTTTCATGAAGTAAGGAATTCTATTCGGCTTTCGTTAGAAACTTTAAAGGTTCCGATTTCAACAACTATAATTATCGTTACGTAATGAGCTTTATAATGAGCTTTACGTCTACACAGAATGAATTATGGGCACTAATAGTCGTAGAACATGGGCATAATGGGTACCACAACATAATGATTTGCGTAACTGATAGGTTTGAAAAATTCAACATACTCATGTATAGTACTCTGTAGTTTTCAACCTTTACAGTTACCCAAATTGGTGGTACTCATTAGACGCATAATTCGATGTTCTTTAATTTAATATACTGTTACATTTTCGATAGAATGTACCATTTAGGAATTATAAATGACAAAACAAATCAGAGTCATATAATGCCGACTTATGCCATTTTGAAACCCGCCCTCCTCCTAGTGTCGGCAGAAAAGTTTTTTTAATATCCGTAGCGTAAATCATATCTAATGCGAAACCAATATGGCATATGCAACTTTTTGAATTTTTGCAGATTTTCACGGCCCCGTATCTCAGTAGCTCTTCCGAATATTCAAAAATATTATAAACAAAAAATACAGGAAATTTAACGTTCTTAAAAAAGGTAATGTCAAATTTTCAGCTTAAATGCCCTGGAAGCGAATTACTGGGGAAAAACTGAAAAAACTTTTATTAGTAGTTTTTCAAAATGTCTAAAAACGCTAAGATTTTCCACAAGAGGGAAAATACATATAACATACCTGAAAATTATAATTACTCTCTTTTTTGCTAACCAAACTGATATCTCTACTGTGCTAAATTTTCAATTGCCGTAAATTGGGAAATTGCCAATTCCTGGAGGCGTACTTAAATTATTATTTTAATAGTAATAATTATTATTATTTTTAATGAATTAAAAAAAAATGTGCTTAAAGGACGCAGAATTTGATGTTCTACAACTTTAATCACATAAGTACTCATTTCGCTTCAGACTAAAGAATGAATCACCGACGAGTTAAGTGAAGCGTAAATGAGAGGTGTCAGATTTGACTTTGATATAGTTTATTTGAGGGAGGTTAACATGGTTAAGATGGTTAATATTATAGACATGTAGGTTTCTCCAGGTCTAAATATTGTTATTAAATATCAATCTATTTCCTGGTTCTCATTACTAAAAGCAAACAACTTAAAAGAGGACATTGAGGCTGTGCGTAGGCCGAAAGGTTATTCTCAAGGAGGGGAAAACCTTCTCTCTCTACATAATTTCAGACAGCTACCTTTTCAAATATACCTGCCATCTTGAATTTTTTTGTTAATAATTTTATTTGCTTTGCTTCCTTTCATTCGCGTGAACTAATTCGTAAGTTTATTGTCATTTAAAGGCGCGTACACTCTAGGCCAACGCTTGTGTCAAGAAGTGTACTTTAAGTTGTTTATGTGCATTGTAATTTCGAATACATAAATACTTGAAATACGTACTCAGTTTACGCTTGCCATTAAGGTCTTTAAATACTATCTGTACCAAATGAAATAAGTAGGTACCTATATAGTTGTGCATACAAAAATACTTTCAAGAGTAGTTATAAAAAATGTAATCGTTACAGATTTATCAATGTAAAAACTGATTAATATTGCACCTACGTAATGTCGATGTAATAAAATAATATTCGATGATTAATGTATTATCTTATTTAACCCTCTCCCCTCCCTTCCCCTCTCATTCGAGCCTTAAGATAAATAAATTACATTGAGCAGGTAAATATGAGAGGAAAAGAAAAAGAATTAGGAGTTTCGATTAGCCCTCAGTCGGAGGCGTCATTAAATCAGGAAGGAAGAACAAGGACTATAATCAGGACTATTTGTCAACCAGGGAGGAGCCCCCCCTCTCGAATTATCTCCCGGCTAACTCAGTTAGCACACTGTTGTCGTCTAATAAGCACTCACTGTCCTTTATAAATAAGTTGGCGAAAAATCAAGACAAATGTTCTTTATAAAGAGGGGACAAATCGCAACCATTTTTATTCCCGACACTATAACAAACGGTCCGGCGTCGAGATCGGTTGTTCAATATCCTATCCCTGCGGAGCTCGCTAACTAGCACAGCATAAATTCTCTTGCAGTGACTGGTCAACTTCAGTCCGGTTTCTTTATTGGTATTTTATTATCTTTAAAATTTTCTTCGCACTTTTAATAGTAATTATCAATGCAGATGATTTTTTTTACGTGATAGTAGCATCTAGTAGTACCAACTCCTGCCCTTTAGCTAAGTAAGGTAAGGTGCCCGAAATCCCTGCCGTTGCCTAAACGTTGATATTGCTACTACCAGCTGAAAAACTCTTGAAATACTTCAGTACCAGCCAGTGGACTTTTGACAGTAAAATAGTTGTGGCGGTTTGAGTTTCGGCTCAGCATTTTTCAACAATAGAAGGAGGAGAAGCTGCTTTTGTTAAACTTCAGAATGCTATTTCGGTGCATCAAGGCAAGAAACTTTTTATTTTATGATTCCACAAGATTTTTCAGCTCGCCCCAGAGATGAATACTAGGCGCGGTGATTATAAGGATTCTGAAATTCGTCTCCTCGTTTATGTTATTATTCTCTTATTTTCAATTAAAAATTCAATTTTTATTTTTAATTAATTGTCAGATATTTAATAAAATAATCAATAATTAAAATGTTTTAAGCATTTCAATATAAATTAATTTCCTTTTTTGGGGACTTTAACTTAATTTGGGAACGAAATTAGGACCATTGTTTTAAAATAAGTTGCGTTCAGGCAATTTTTTATTTTATTATTCAAAAAAAAAAATCTTAAATTTAAGGAAGAAACGGACAAAAATAAACGCCATGATTCGATTTTTGAATTAATTTAACAAAGATTTGATGCATCAGTCACATCAAATCCTAAACACACTGTTAGCCAGTTGAAATATATCGTTATTAGATATTCTGTTAAAAATGGCGAGAAATCTCACAGAAAAAAGGATTTTTTTAATGGGGAGTTTTCTTCCTGGTTAGATAAAGAGGATTTTTTTTCCTTTAGATTGATACTAATTCAATTCTACTAACGCCCTCACTCAGTCTCCACTGGCATTCAATGCAGTGGGGATAGGAGCGCTGAGATCTCCTGGGATTTAATTTAATTTGAATTCCCATTCTATTTCATGTTATTACTTTTCTCGTTACAGTGTTGACGAGTGAGAAAAAGAAACACAAATAGTGAATTGAGACCGCTTATGTAATTTCACTTGTGAGTAAAGTGAAAGATACGCATTGCAACAACGAAAAATACTTAGGCCCTCGCACGATTGATCTTATTGTTAACGTCATTTGGTGTCAACTGTTTGTATCTAAATGATTCTATTAGATTTATTGTGCATTAGAACATAGAAACAGGTCCTCATATAATGTTTATTCAGGTCGCGGACTTATTAGTTTCGCCTAAATCGGGACTTTGGCTTAGTGTGAGACCCACGTTAAAAAGCGTCGTTTTCCGATGCCAGTATCAGGTCTGGGCGCTTTTGCAGTTTTCGTCGATTGTAGCTGTCAAAAACGCTCCGGTTGACCTTTGCTTAGCCTAGGCAAACAAAACGGCAAACTTGTAAAGAGGTTTTACAGGAGGTAGCAAACAAACCTTCACACGCTATTGTTTCGGCCATTCCAACTTTTGTTGCCTGGTAATTTCGATTTAAACTACTTTTATTTCATAAAGAAATATTTAAAAAATATAAAACCATCAATGTACGAATGCTACACTAGCACTTAGGTTGCGCTTCCCGCAAGAACAGGATCGAATTCAAACACAGACAAGAAAACCCGTGGGTGGCAAGCAAAGCTACACCCTTCCACGTTTGATTTGCCATGGTTGGGCAAATGTATGGACGCACCTAAACAGGTATATCATAATAGTTGATGGTGAATGTAAACGAGCAGGTTTCTAATCGTTTAAATGTTATATACTTTAGATTGTCACGATTTACCTTAGTTTTTGTTGCTTACACTAGATTTGTATTTCTTTCTGCGAAACGAAGCTTATTTTATTATAAACTTCGTTTATCTAGCTTTTTAATGTATTTTAATAAAAGCAGAATGGGCGGTATTGATAATGTATATGTTATAGTTTCCATTAGTTTACTACATAGTTTTCTGCTAGTTTGTTTTTATATGGCGATATGCCATTTGATTCATTCCATATATGATAAAAACAATTATTACTAATTCAATTTTAGAACTATTTAGGATCTATCATACCATTGTTAAACGAGGTAAATAGCTGCTTCAGCTGAAGTATGGAAAAATCGATACAATGGAAGATGGTTCAATTTTTCTAATTTTGATCAATACAATATTTATCCAAGTTTATCAATCACCAATTCATATAGCCAAACTATAATAATATTTATTCTTTGTGGACACTGGAAGAGTATTCTGAGATGAAACTAACAAATTATGGTCACGCTAAAGGGGGCATTTAGACACAAAATTTACGACTAAGGATTGTAAATGTAACGAATGCGGTATTTGAGATGAATGGTAGGTTATTCAGAAAGGCCATTCCATTTGATATCGGCCAATAAAAGCTTTGCACCTGTTCAGTTCGCACCGAGAGTACAATCACCACTAGCGGCTTCGGTCCTCCTTTATCCTTCCATCTCTATAATGGCCGTCCATTCTGGAGATGGAAAAGTGTGCTAGAAATCCTTATGAGTGTCCCATCGAGGAAGGATTTGACGGAGATATAAAATAAGAGCGGGCAGTAACAGAATAGTAAATAAACAATTCAAAAACCATTATTTTTTTTGTATGTTTAAATTGTGATATTTAATCTGTATTCAAGGATAATCGTGATATCCGTTATATTTTTCTGTGATCGAACTAAACAGAAATAATGTTAACTAAGGGAAACTACAACATATATGTTATATATCAATACCGCCCATTCTACTTAAAAAAATTGGAATAAAAAATGACTCTTTGTACTCTGGGTATTCTTTAAATCCATTTTCACTAATTGATAAATGCTTAAGAAATGATGGGATTAGAGAATGGAACACAAATTTACAACCATTAAATTGTGATATTGCATTCGGTGCATTATCCCAGAATTCGTTAGAACACTGGTTATGCACAAAGGTGCGCTGTATCAACAACAGCCGGCAGAGTAAAAAGATTTTAAGACCAAAAACTAGAAATTAAACAGCTACTCAGTTATTCCATTAACCCTTAACCTGGGACATTGGGTAAAAATTACCCAAGATGGTAGCCTTGTGTGATTCACAGCGATAGAGACCCTAGAAGGAACCAACCACCTCTCTACCTTTTTTTTATGTGATTCACAGTACTTTAGCCAATCCCTATCATCCACCCATTTATTTACTTGTCTCTGAGATCTATTCAAAATTGCGATCATCCTTTGTCCCTGTGCGTGTGACTTTTTTCTTCTTTACCAGATAACTTCTAGTTCAAATTACTTGGCGTTTTAATTCCTGATTGTAGTAAAGTGTGTTTGGGTGATGATGATTTTGAACAATGTATAAGTTAGTGGTAGAATGAAACTGAAGATTGCGACAGTGGCATTGAAGATGAAGATGACAGTGGTTCAGAAGCTTCAGAAATTGAATTAAGTGATACTGAACAAGTGCTTGATGATGCCGAAGAAAACAACAAGCAAATGAATTGTTTTTTCTATCCCTATTGAAATTTAGTAGGAAGATATGTGTGAATTGCACATTAGAAGTATGATATATATATATATATATATATATATATATATATATATATATATATATATATATATATATACATATATATGTTCGTCCCGGTAACTTAGAATAAAAAAAAGGGAGAAACGGGAACGTAATAACACACACGCTTGTTGAGAAAAGACTAACTTTATTGCCTCAGTAATCCTCTATATATAGTTTTAGAGAGTGTTTACATCTTAGAGTTGGGATTAAGTTGTATACAGTTACACTCTGTACCTTAACTCCCCCCTGCCAGTTTACGAACACTTTTCGTAAACTTCATTCCTATAATACACTCTGAACACACAAAGCAAACAAAAAGCACAACAAATCAAAAAAAAAAATAATACTCTGTATACAATAAATAATAATACTAAACACCCAAAAATATGAAACATAATACGATAATACAACTAAATACAAAATTCTTATATCTAAACTTATGACCTACTATACAAAAAGAAATAATGAACAACTTCTGAAATCGACATCTGTCGAAAAACGAACATAAATCATTTTTCAATACATCTAATTTGCTCCCGTAGAAAAGAGGATACTCACTCGTGTGCATCAGGGTTGTCCGGGCTCGCCCAGCGGAATCTTTAATTGTTCAATGTGAACGGTTCTCCGTTTCCTCGGCTCTTTGATACTCTGGATGGTCACTACATTGTGTTCACGTATCACAATCACCTTGAATGGTCCCTCATAACGTACCGCCTCTTTAGTCCTATTTGATGCCAATTTTCGGTACACGATAGTCCCTATCTTAATATCCTCCATCCTATCCCGTACCCGAATATTCTCCCGAGCCACCCTTCTACTCTTTTCCGCCGCGATCCTCCTGTGGGCTTTCTCCCACAGTTTTACGAGCGCTACCCTATTACTCACTAATCGCTCTGCCAATCCTTCGTCTACTACCGTGCTCCCTCCGTCCCTTCGCCGTTCTCGAAGTCCAAAGAGTACTTCGAACGGGGAAAATTCCTGTAGCCATGTGAATAGAGTGGTTGTATGCTGCCACAGCCTTTGGCATCGCGCAGTCTGCCTCCAACCCCTTGTCGACGTGGAACACTCGCAGGTGATCTCCCAGCGTACTGTGCAACCTCTCTATCCCTCCCCTACTCTTGGGGTATCCCGGGGTGTTAATATGCCACGCTATCTCCAACGCCTTCATCTCGTTTCGCAGACTCGCATTATCGAATTCTCTCCCTCCATCGGAAGAGATCGCATCCGGTATCCCATAAAATTGGAACCATGTTCGTAGAGCCGCGATCACTGCCTCTGCCGATCGGTCTTGTACTGGGTAGGCCATCGCCAGCTTGCTAAATACGTCTAGCACTGTAACCCATTTGAACCCTTTCCACGTGAATGTATCCACCTGTAGGTCGCTTAACGGTGCGCTAGGTGTCGTCGTCTCTTCTTGCTTCCCGGTTGGAGGGTGGCGATCGTATTTCGTAGTCTGACACACTACACATGCCTTTAACACCTTATCTATTGTCTTTCGCATTTTCTCCCAGAAATATTTCCTTTTCAATGCTTGCAGGGTCTCGTTTACTCCTCGGTGATTAGTCTTCCCTGGTGATACGCCAGAGTAACCTCCTCCTGCCTTTCCGGGTCTCTTATCGTTTCCACCATGAGTTTGCATCTGACGAACGTCCTATCGATTCCGATTTTCTCGGTCTGCCATAAGCGCTTTATCTTCTCCCAGACCGATACGTTACCTACGTACAAGTAATGGGTGGTTCCTGATCTGGACGCGTCTTTCAGGGCCCTGCAAATCTGCTCCTCTCTTACTCCTGGATGTGACCATATCGTGTTGATATTATACTTACCGTATCTCGAGTAATCCACCTTCATCAATCCCGACGTCCGGGTTTTCCAGATAATCTGACGTTTTTTGTCATTGATGATTTCCTCCCTCTCCTCCATATCCGTTGGCCTGTCTTCTATAACACTTTCGTCCCCCGTCGACATCCTTTCTTCTTCTGCTTCCCCTGATTCTGGTTCTCCTTCACCCTCGGGCGTCCATTCCCTTAAGAATCTCTGTATCTCTCCGGAATGTTCCCCTTTTTCTGTCTCTATCGCGTTGACCTGCAGCGCTCGAGATAGCCAATCTGCCACAATATTCTCTCTTCCTGGTTTATAAGCCACCTCCATGTTATATTGGCTCAAAAACTCTTTCCAGCGGGTAACTCTCGCCGATGATTCCTTGAGCTTTCCTACCCACAATAAGGGTCGGTGATCCGTCTGGACCTTAAATCTCCGCCCGAACACATACGGCCTAAAGTGCTCGACCGCCCACACAATACCCAGCAGTTCGCGTTCTAACGCGCTATAACGCGCTTCCGTCTCCGTGAGGCGTCTGCTGGCATACGCCACGGGTTGTTCCCCCTGTTTTCCGTCCAGCGACAAAACCGCCCCCAACGCGTATTCGCTCGCGTCTGTGGTGATGGTGAATGGTTTACCAAAATCGGGGAACGCAAGTACCGGTTCTTCTTGTAATCGCGCCATATACTTTCGAATATTACCCTCAATCACAGGAGTTATCACAACTTTGCTCCCTTTCTTCAGCAGGTTATTAAGGGGTACTAGGTATTCCGCCATCTCCGGGACGAATCGTCGATAATAATTTAGTGTTCCCAGCAACCTCCTTATTCCTTTCACGTCCGTTGGGATTGCCATCTTTTGGATAGCCTCAACCTTCCGCGCATCGGGTCGCACTCCTTCCTTTGATATAGTATGCCCCAGGAAGTTGATCTGGTCTTGCCTCAGAATCGATTTCTCTACGGACAGCTTTAGCCCGAATTGTCTCAGCCGGTCGAAGACGCATCTTAGATCCGCAATATGTTGCGCTTCATTCTTACTGAAGATCAGCAGGTCGTCCATATACACCTGGCAGACCGATTCGTCCAGTCCCCGCAAAAACTCGTCCATGAGTCTCTGAAATGTTATAGGCGCGTTTTTCAACCCAAACGGCATCCGGGTAAATTCGAAGTGACCCCTCTCGAATGTAAAAGCCGTCTTATGCTGGTCCCTCGGGTGCATTTTTATCTGGTGGTACCCTGCTTTTAAGTCCAGCGTGCTAAACACAGCCGCTCCTCCTAGCCTATCCAAGATATCCTCGAACCTCGGTATCGGGTATTTCTCATCCAGAGTGTTCTCGTTTAGTTTCCTAAAATCTACCACGACCCTATACTTCTCCCGCTTGCCGTTTTCCGAACTCTTCTTCTTCACTGCCCAGAGGGGGCTATTGTATGGCGACGTGCTGTCAGTAATAATGCCTTGCTTCTTCAAATTCTCCAGCTCTTCCCGGATGTGTTGTCGTAGAGCTTGCGGGTATCTTCTCTCCTTAACGTACGTCACCCTATCCTGTTTCAGCGGGATTTCGTGTACCGTTTCCCCCGTTACACTCAATATCTCTCCCTCCTGAAAAAAAAACATCCGAGTACTCACCACGTAACACCTGTCTCCAGTCTTCCCGGTTAATTGCCCCGACTCTAATTTTATCCTTTCTCAGGACCCTCTTACACCTGTATTTCTTCGTTCCTATCTTAATACTCCAATTCCCGTCCTTATTTCTTATCCGCGCTCCCATTTTCCCCAACAGGTCACAGCCAATTATCCCCCCATATTCCCGGGGCATATTCTCCACTACGTGCACCCTCAACCTTCCTCCCTCGGTTCCCCATTTATTTAAATCTATCCCCACTTCCCCTTCTATTTTACATGGACCATTCAAGGTGATTAATCTACATCCACATACCTGCACCTGGGGTATCCTCTCTCCTTCACACAACGCCTCTATCGCACTCCGACACATTATCGTGTTAGAACTGCCTGTATCCACCAAGCATCGTACTCCTCTCGCAACTCTGATGATAGGCAACCCACCACACTCACTCTCTATATTATGCACTACCGCGTGGTTGCCTCTCTGCTCGCACTTTCCTCATTCGTTGTCTCTCGATATCCTCTCCTCCGTTGCTCTTCGTCCTCCGCTCCTTCGGCCACTCCTTCCTCCTCCAGCTCCTCTGTTTCCTGGTTCGATCTCCTCTTCTTCTGTCTCCGAAGTTTCCGATGACCCTATTGACTCTGATGATGGTCTGCTCCTTTTCCACATCCTCTGCGCATTCACCTCCATAGGTTCCACTCGATTCGCTTCTCCGCGTCTACTCATGTAGGGGCACTGCCTCGCAATGTGTCCCTCAGTGCCGCATTCAAAGCATCTCGTTCGGGGGCACTGGGCTACCAGATGTCCCGTCCTCCCGCATCCATGACACTTCCTGTCTTCCCTTCTCGAGATCCTCTTCTCCGTTCCTTGCCTCCTTTCTCGTGCCATAGTTCTCTCCCTTCCGCCGAACTCCGTCTCTCTTCTTCTTCCTATATCCGGCCTAGGCTTGCTCCTACCTGTCTCGGGCCTCCTGTAGGTTACTCTACTCCATCCCGTTTCCGCTTCCTCTCCGAATCTGGCCTCTTCGTCCCTGGCGCTGGCGTCTACCATCTCCTGGGCACACTCGATGAATGTTTTGTCCCTAGACAGCCCCTCCTTCTTTCCCGTGTCTCTTGCTAGCTGCACTTTGAGTATGGTTGACAGAAACGCCATCCTGCCCTCCACCTCGGCTGCGTTCAGGGTTTCTCTCATCTTCTCGGTAATTTTGTTATATCGGGCTAATAGCGTTCCCGCATATTGCCCATTTGTCTGGTACGGTTTTTTCGTCTCCCTGAACATCCGAAAAATATCTTCTTCTGGGGCCCACCGGCCTCCCCCAAATGCTTTCTTCAGCCTGTCCTTCACTATAATCCATGGCGTATCTTCGTCCGCCTGGATCAGATTTAGTATGTTTCTTTTGACTCGGCATACTAACGCTGCTCTCAATGCGTTCGCATCCATCGGGTCTACAAGGTCTTCCGCCAACTTCGCCTCTATGCGTGTCATCACACGGTCGCCTCCTTTGAGAAAATGGTTTAGTTCTCCGATTTCCCCATTGAATCTTTCTAGATCCGTGATTGCTTTTTTTAGGTCCTGCGAGGTCGCCGTCTTTATCTTTAGCCATTCCAAGGCGTTCGCTTGTGCTGCTATTAAGTTCGCGTGCGCCGCCGCTATGGTTTCCGTTGGCAGCGCCGGGATATCCTGTGGTAGTATTAAGGTTGCCGGCCGCACTATCTCATCAGGCATTCTGTGACCTTCTCACTTGTTCTGGTCAATTAAAAAAAAAACAGACGCGCGCAGCGAGAACGAAAAGGGGAGACGCTAAGAGAGAAAAAACAGAGAGAATAAAAAAAAACAGCTTTCTACTCCTAGTATAACCTCCCGGGTTTCGGCACCACTTTATGTTCGTCCCGGTAACTTAGAATAAAAAAAAGGGAGAAACGGGAACGTAATAACACACACGCTTGTTGAGAAAAGACTAACTTTATTGCCTCAGTAATCCTCTATATATAGTTTTAGAGAGTGTTTACATCTTAGAGTTGGGATTAAGTTGTATACAGTTACACTGTGTACCTTAACTTATATATATATATATATATATATATATATATATATATATATATATATATATATATTTTTAGCGACCTAATAATCCACTTTATACATTATATATAAACTGCATTACAATAATGAAATACAACTTTTGTCATAATTTTGCCTATAAAGAAAATAAGATACCTGGGTCAAAATGACCCTGTGTCCCCGCTAGCGTTACACATTTGTGATGTTCCCGATTAAGGGTTAAAACTTCTAATTCAATCTTTGTCTCCTATTTCATTTATAATCCGACGAAGGAGGCCAATGCCTAGAACATCTCGAATAACTAAACGTTTTCAATTCGGAAAATGTTTTATTTAAGGAAAAATATTACTATCACTGATACCTCCATTTGAGTTTGACACCATTACTTCCTTCCCGTCAATGATTGCAAATAAATTCCAAATCTATCTCTCCTTTTTGCCTTTCAACTAAAAACTGCAAGATTCCATTTAGAATATCTAAGTTCACTTCGACTGCGTTCTTCAGTCACTTCTGATTACAATAAATAAATAGAAATCTTTGCGAACCCGATAGTTGGCTGCCGATAACACCAACCATCTTTGATTACAAACTTTTAACACAATGATTTTGAAACGCAGAAGTAATTTGAGTTTCCCTCCATTAACTTTAATTTTATTTCTTCTTTGATATCATCTTTTATACATATTTTACATTCTAGATAGGTACCCTTAGATTTGTTTTCTTATTCAAATTTGTCGTAGTTTCAGTTATCATTGTTAACGGACGCATCAGTTATATTTAAGCGATGATAAACTCGTACTTATTTTCGGTTTTCATAAAAATAATAACAGTTGACAAAAAAACACAACTCAAATGGTTATGGAGGAAAAATAATATTGTTTAATATATTACTAATTGTTATTAAAATTATATTTATTTTCCATATTTTACACGATAGGTTATCATTCATTTAAACTGATATATTTCACCCCATAATTTCCGAAAAAAAATATCTAAAATGAAAATTTTCATTTGAATGATAACATGGTTATGTGAATATTATCATTTGACTTTTTGGCGTTTTGGATGGCTCAGCTTTCTACATTGTGAAAATAGTCGACACATGCTCAACCGTTTCGTCCTATAAGCCCTAGGAGCTGAGAAAAAAAAAAAAAAGTCCTGAAACTGCTTTATTTTATATCGAATTTGAAAAGAGTTTAAATTATTAAGTAAACTAGCCTTATAGATTTTTTCACACCAAAAAGGAAGATTTTGATTCGACACACCAAAAAACCTTAATGACGAAAAAATTATTGAAAAAGAAATTCCGTTCCGGGGTTGCTCAAAACTTTTAAAACCACAAAATTACGTTTCTATTTGAAGCTCTGTATTTCGTATTCAGTGGATCCTATACTGACGTTCTTAGAACAAAATCTGACGCCAGTTTTGAATACAAAAAAAAATCTGTTAATATATTTCTCTCCGTAGAAAAATACTGTTTTCATTACATATAATTCAATGGACCCTTCGAAATCACTCTAAAATTCGATTATTTCATTTTTTTTAAATGGATAATTCTAAAATTTACTATTTCTGAATCACAAATAATGTTTTTATATTACAAAACTTTGAACTTTTGCCTTGATGGCTGTGTTCTTAACCATGTGCATATTATAATGTAGCAAGATTATTTGCGATTAAGAAATAATAAATATTAAACTTTTACAAACCGCTCCGGAATGTAAATAGCAGGTGGCAAGATGGCAAATGCAAATGACGGCCCTAAAATATAATATCACACAATATTAAATCTGGTAATACAGTTAACAACTAATATTGTATTTTTATGCATAACACGCAACATCTTCAAATTTTGAGTAAGGAGCTTAGTGTGCCGCCAAACATGGCTCCCACAGTCCTCCAAAATCATACTAACGCCACTGCCACCCCTATAAACATTGAGGTAGTTAAAAAAAAAAAGAAAAGTTAAATATTTTAGAAAGACCAATTTTAAAAAATGAAATAATTAAATTATGGAGCGTTCTGATAGGTCTGTTGAATTATATGTAATTAGAACAGTATAATCATAGGGTGAAAACATATTTTTTTACGTTTATATTATGATTATGTTTATATCAGTGGTGTAAAGTATATTATTTACTATTTCTTAATCGCAATTAATGTTTTATTATTATAACATATGCATGGTTAAGAACGTAACCTTTAAGGCCGTGTTCAACGTTTTTCTACATTTTTAGAACCAACGTTATCCGCAGAAAACTCCAATTTTGTTTTTATTTGGTAACCACATTTTTTTACACAGAACTTCTGAGATAATGCAATATTTGTTTATATGTATGGAAAGAAGATACTCCCCTCTTTCTGACGTGTCCGAGAACATCGATATCGGATGCGCTGAAGACGAGATACAGAGCATCAAATCGAAACGTAATTTTGTGGTTTTAAAGTTTTTTAGCACCGTGGAACTTATTGGTGTGCTGGATCACAATCTTCCTTCATTTCGATTGTGAAAGAATCTATAAGACCAGTTTATTTATTATACTCGAGATATAAAATAAGGTATGCTTTTTCCTCAGCTAATAGGGCCCTTAGACGAAACGGTTGGATAAGCGTCGGCTTTTTCCAATGTAGAATCACAACAAAACATTTTGATCAAAATTGGCGATGGAAACACTGTTTGCACACTAGTCAGTGTCAGAAGTGGCCACTCTGATATGAGATAAATGAAGTTATGCCCTATAACTGTGATGCTATTGAGAAGTACGACATGCGCGACCCGGACATAACTGTGTTATCTAGGGTAACCAGTGGATGTCGATAGTGAGCTATGGTTGCGTAGTGCGGGTCCCTGCATAATGTGCTTGTTGTGTCAGCCATTTAAACATTGTTATCTCTGGCAGATGGCCCTTGTACTTCTTGGCCCTTGTTTTATTGCAGCGATTATTTATTGAAGACTTTGAAACAGTGCTCAACAAATAGGCGCGAAATTTTGTTATTAGCTGTTACAATGTTCGTTCAAAAAAATAATAATAAGACAATCATTCGAATACGGCAGTCTAATACGAAATACAATTATTAGACCATTTGAATTATTTTAAAACAAAGTTTTTTGTAGGCCTACCTAAATTTACTATGTATCTTCTTTACTCTTCTTTGCATTCTATCTTAATGTATCCTCTTTTTGTATTGGTATTATTTATTAGTAATGGTACCAAGAAAAGAAAAAAACTTTCCTCGTTTAAAATTGAGCTTTTTCGTTTTAAGATCTGTGGCTTTTTCTCCGACAATACAAGGCCCATTTTTTTGAGTTTCGGCATCAAAATCACAAGTCGCCCCAGGATGATTTTCGGAACTCGACATTTCCATCAGCGATTTCATTTCAAAATAGCAGCCTTTATCAGTTCATATCTCAGCGATTTGGAATCATGAAAAAAAAAAAAATATATATATATATATATATATATATATATATATATATATATATAATAAAATGTTATTCAGAAACAGTTTTAATAATATGATAATAATAAAGCTTACAAATTTAGTTGTTGTCAATTACTTTTATTAATGGCTTATTGATGGACATATTCACTGAAATATGTAGCAATTTGTTTTAAGACAAGTTGTCGTATTGGAGTTGCAAGTCTTGGACCATGGTGGTTATTTTTGTATAACGAGGATATCCATTATTAATTCTCGTGGATAAATTTTAAATTCTTTACAGTTTTCTTTAATTAATTGATTAAAGTTGAACTTCTGAGGTCGGATAACTGATTTGCATAGGATTATCTCATTTTGTGGGTATAATTTGAATTTTTTATTTAAATATGGGAACAATTTGATTGTTTATATTTGTTATTTATCTGCTTTTTATATTGGTATGTTGTGTAAATGTGAGGGATCTGTCCAGACTTAAACTAAGGTATTCCAGGGATTTTAACCAAGGGATGTGGTGCTTTATGCGGTGGAATGTGTTTTATAAAAAGTATGGCTTCAGATTAGCTTGAATTGATTATTAACTTCCATTTCGGGCAATATACATATATTTTTTGTTATTGAGGTTTTGTTGTAAATGGTTAACTATTGTATCTTTTCGATAGGAAGAAGGGCACAAAGCTGCTGTATTAGGACCTCGTTACTTTAGGGTGAGTTGGGAAGTCGGATATGAACTGATTAAATAGTGTTGGGGTTAGACAAGAAACTTGTAGAAGATCGGCAGTAATTGGAAGTACGTTGAAGTTAGATTTGTTAATTTGAATGTAAAATTGTCTATTGGAAATTTATGATTGGATGGTATGGATCAGGCACGGGTGAAATTTATATGCGATTGCTTTAATTATGCAGCTTATATGCCAAACAGTCTCAAATACTTTTTTTAAGTCTAGAAGAAGCACAGCAGTATGCCTTCGTTCGTTCGAGGCCTTCCTTATAAATTCTGTATGGCGTACCAATTGGTCTATAGTGGCAATATATACTTTTAATAATGTTATTTATAATTATTAATAAATTTAATAAACAAATAATAAGTCATTGCCTAATCATTTTTAGCATTCTTTAAAAAGAATACTAATGCTTCTTTATAAGCATTATTCTGGTTTCCATAAAGATATCATGCATTGTGTTTGATTTTAAAAATTATACTGAATGTATACTTTAATATGATTTCATGCATTAGGTAAAAAACAAGTGAACAAGTAAAATACTGTTAACCACCAGCTAGAAATTCTTCATTAAACCTAGAAGTTATCAGTTACCAACATTTAAATTTAAAAACTTGAATAAGGTCAAGTTTTGTTTATCTCCTATTTAATTAGGATTTGGCCTAAGCAGCCGTATTAACTTTAACGGATATTTCATATTATTATTTATTACAGTAATCAGCGTGAAAAAAAATGCTAACTACTATATAAGTTCCTATATAACGCTTCGTGTATAGACATTACATAGTACATTAGTCAAAGTACATTTATTAAAAAATTACTAATAATAAGTAGAAAATATTCAAAATAACAGATCTAAACGTGTACCCGTGTAGAATAAATCACACCCTGGCATTTTTCTAATTAACTCGCATATATATATTATGTGTGGTGAGGCAAGTATATTCATATTTGTAAAATTACTTCACATTTTAGAATATTTATTAAAAACTTCCCTGAACATTTCCCATTTTTTAATAATGTCGGGCCAATCTCTCGTTAAGTTGAAGAAGTTCTCTGAGATTTGTGTGGAACTTTCTTCATTATCTAGTTCTTTCTCCAGAGTTCCAGGGGTCTACGACCCTTTTCCAGCATTAAGAGTTAGCAGGCGCTTGAAAGTAGAAGAGTAATATATAGTTATAGATATAGTTTCATGATAGAAATACTGTTATTCCAAGTAGTATTAGGAATATAATTACTGTGTAATTTCCTTTTAGTTAACTCGTTTACAACATGATAAATCACAAAAGTTGGCAGGAGGGATATGATTTTCATACCCGAGAAGATCTTAAGTTCTCCAAGTTCTAGTGCACGGGATTTGACACATTAAACTAAGCATCACCTTCGGGGCTGAACTAAGTTTGGATTGTGTTAACGATAGCAGCTGACTTCGGGCCTCTTATGCTCGAGACACGGTAATAAACTTAACAATACTTTGCCCTGGTCCTTGACGTGAAAGTCCTCAACACCTGACGCACCTCGTAATTGCGTTAGGAAATGTTTCTCTAGTAATGTGATATGCTGTGTCGTAGCCAGGAATGGGAGTTTGGAACGCTATACTGCCGTCTTAAGCTAAAAGACCCTTACACCAAATCATTCTTTTAAATACATCTTTGTACTGTACCCGAATTATTCTAAAAACTACACCTTTTTATGGCATTAGAAAGCTCTGAATCCAATGGTAGATTATATCAAACAGAAAAGGTCTAATCTACTTAAATCTTGGTGAGTACCCAACATGTATTTGATCTCTTATCTTAATTAAATTCATAATTCATAAATATTTTATATTGCTAATTTATATTACATTTAATTTAATATGTAGGATTTTTGAGTGTTTTTACAATTAAAAATGAATGCATAACATTTGAAACTAGTTTTCAATAAGAACATAATTATAGAAGTGGCAAATAATTTATCAATCCCTAATTAGATTGATCCTTCTATGCCTAAGAGCTCCTTGGGAGAAGAAGATAAAGTATGCTATATTTAAGAACATTTTTATTTCTAGGAATAAATATAAAATTGTTACATTTTCTTCCTGGTGGAACTAACAGATTTGAAATTTTGAATAAGTTGCTTTTTTAAAAAAAGATACGTATTTTAATGGTAGAGTGTGTTCGTAAGATATTCACAAGAAATCATATATGAAATGACCTTTTGTAGCATTACGATGTGAAAATGAATTTTTTTCATATATTTATTCTTTGTACTTTAATTTTTGAACCGATCTTACAGATATTTTTCCGATTTTAACAGTCTATCTCAACCCTGTCTATCATATAATATTGATTTACACTTTTGCACACTCTTGAAAATTTTATTTTATTTGTTTATTTTGGGCATCTTGTTTTTGGTCTCCAACGACAACTATCTCTGTAGTGCTTTAGATATTTTAGTTTTGAAGTTGGAAGAGCTTTTGAAGTTCAGAATACAAAAGGATTTTCGACCTAATTCATTACTTCATGTCTCGTGTTAAAAATGAAATCGTTTTTTAAAACATACTGAATTCACCAATGCTGTACACGAAAGGCATGTACACAACACTTTAGACATTCCATTACAACTTATAAAACAAAATAGACAGTTACCTAAAAAGAATGCCCCAAGTAATGACCTGATAAATGCTTCCCACGAAAGTTCCCAGGAAGCTCTAGTGTATCTAACATTCATTTATGATGCAATACTCCGAACGATCTACTTTTTTTACACTGGAAATACACATATATTTCAATGATTCACAAGCCAAACAAGAACACAGACATCCCTTCGTCACACAAAACTATCTGCCTGCTCTCACTATGTTCTAAAATAATTGAGAAACTACTCTACAAAAGACTTCTCGACATAGCGACGAACTATAACATAATACCTGACAATAAATTTGGATTTCGAACCCAACAGTCGACAATTCGTCAATCGCACAGATCGACGGACTAATTTATATTTAAAAAATTAAATCGTTATAAAAATATTTTGTTTCATTCGACCGAAACATTTATCTATTCGACTGTTGTCTGGGCTATACCACATTTTTTAAGGATCTGGATGCAATCAGCATAACATGGAGTTTTGCTAAATAATGAAGCTTGTTAACAAATTATTTAAAATTATTATATTTATTCTTTAGCACGTTCACCCAGCCTTCAAAGTCTTTCAGTACCGTTATTGCGACGAGAGAAGTGGAAATCGTGTTTAGTGCAACCTCACGCTGAGTGTAAATGTTATAAATAAATATGAATGTAATCTAGTGTTTTTACTTTATGATAATTTCTATACTTTAGTTAAACTTATTACTATTTTACTTTTACATTTTTTTATTTATTTACTATGTATGTGCCCAATCATCACTACTACCTATTACCCAAGATTGGGACAGATTTGTATGCATATCATTAAATAAGTTTTTATTGTATTTATAAATAGAAATCGTCGCCATCACGTTTAAGGAGCGAATGTCAATATAGCTGCTTTTTAAGAGACCAGAAAAGAACTTTACTTTTTACTTTTAACTTCCCCATTGCGAATAATCTCTGAGCGGTCAAAGGCTTCTCTGAGCCATAGATTTGTGATATAAGATTTTATTTTGAAAGTATGATTCTTGTAAATTTATAAAAATGACTAATTCGAAAAATTGCAATTTTTCACATTCGTTACTTAAAGGTAGTGGCAACGAAACGATCTTAATGCTAATACCAGCTGTGATAAATTCAGAGTCGTTAAACAATATATCCACGTGTGGAAGTTCTAAAGCAATCCAGCGCATGCTGTCCTATAAAGAGTAGAAACTAGAACTCTCCGGCAGTAAATCGTTCTTAATGGATCGAAATTTCTAAACCTAATGAAAACTTCACATCGGCCATTTAAAGCAAACTTAATGGGCCCTTTTTTTCCCCGCCAGTCATCCCATTGCTTAACCCTGGGGATATTTAAGATTCTAGACACGGAGCGCGGTGAAGTATAGCCCGGAGCCCTGCAGACAGAAATAATGAGGAGGAAATAATTTATGCGGGAGAGAGTGCCATGTGTGGCTAATACTTTATATGGCAACAAGAATTCTCGTTAGGAGTGTTATATGGCGCCGTTAATGAAGGCTCTGCTTTGTCAGGGTTCTTCTTTACTGCTAAGCATCAGCTGACCGTCACAAAGCAGTTGTTTCGTTTGACCTCTCATGTTCACTGTCCTTGGTATTCTTTATCAGTTCACTCCCCTACAGCATTAATTGAGTTTAAAGAAATAATATATAATATATATTCAAATTAAATAACGTCGTTCTTATCTCAGTTAACTCCGTTGAGCTATTTAATTCCTCAACAATTTGAGGAACTTCCATAAGGACACATATCCAATTTGGTAAGTTTTTCAGTTAGGTGAAAACATTAATGAGTGTACTAGTTAAATAATTATCCTAAGTTAAGCCTTTTGAGAGAAAGGGGTAAGTTTTTTTTCATTTATGATAGGAAATTATTGAAGCGTTCTTTTCAGTTCATCCAAATGAAATCAGAAACATGAAAAAAACAATTGCATATCCATGAAAAAACAATTTTAAATTTATTAATGTTCAAGGAAGAATTTGAAATTTTGTTATAAGATCTATGAAGTGAATCTTGCATGTATTTTAATAAATATTTTACAGCATTGAATTTATATTGACTTCGTTTGGAGGCAAATGACCCATCTTCAGATCATTGCATAATGCTTAAATACATATGATATATAATAACATATATGGAAGATTCATTTCACAAATCTTATTAGAAAAAACAATTCATTTATTTTTAATGGAAATGTTCCCTTTTGAAAGAATCCTAATATATGGTAATCGAACATTTTTTTAGATAAAACTTAATTTAAACATTTTAGATTTACCGAATGAAAAGAAAATTGGTATTTAACTTTCCCTAAACGATATACGAAGTATATAGTATGGGGAAGTATTGTGATCGTGAAAACTTTCTAATTCGAGTTTTCAACGGAAATACACGTATAAAGGTCTCCTGAGTGCAAATAACCGAGTCTCGCAAGTTGTACGATACTGAAATTACGTATTTGTGGTAGATATATGGCTGTGATGTTACAGCAACTTTTTCATCAAAATCAACTAACCGGAAGTGCCACATTAAATAATCGATTTTACATTTTTTTTTACAATGTTCTCGAAAATGGCTCTAACAATTTTAATGAAACTTGCCTAAATTATTCCTCATAAAGGCCTTTAACTTTTCATTTATTTAGTTCATCACTGAGGAAATGCAGGGAAAAAAATTATGATGAAAAGAATAGTTTATTTGCGCGTAGTTTAAAAAGTATGCATTTTATGGTAAACTGTGTACTTAATTGTTTGCAAGATAATTAAATTATCTAAAAAACAATAAAAGAATAATCAAAATCAGACCAGTGTTAGCAAAGATACATCGGATAAATTAGATTAGCATCGGACTAACCGGAACTAGCTATTATATCATGAATTTTACTCTTTTTTACAATTTTCTCGAAAACGACTCTAACGATTTTGATGAAACTTACCTAAATTTTTTTCATAAAGGCCTTTAACTTTTCATGTATGTAGTATATCAACGAAAAAATGCAGATAAAAAAGATGTGACGAAAAGGATAATTTATTTGTGTTTAACTTAAAAAGCATGCAATTTATAGTAAATTATGTATGTTATTTTATGAAAGGTTAATAAATTATCTAAAAAATAAAAAAAAGAATCGTCAAAATCGGACCAGTATTAGCAAAGATAAAGCGTATCTTATGCGGAGTATAAGACCGTAGACGGATAACCGAGCGCATCCGGAAGGAGACGGATGCCGCCAAATTTCCTATTACCAACCCGCCGATCTGTTGTCAACAATATCGTCTGTAATAATGTAATTTCTACTTTTATATTATTTAATGGAAAAAAATGTTTCCATGGACACAACCGAAACTTTTAAAATATATTTTCTACTTGACATACTTAAAGTATATAGGTAGTGCACTGAATTGTTGTATTAAAATTGCATAAAAAACTGTTTTAATGTACTTACCTGGGAGAAGATGTGAAGAAGTGGATGCTGCTGAGTTTATTTCAAGTATTGTTCATGTGAACTCTTTAAAATTATATTAAAAAGATAATTATTATAGGGTGGTAAGGGAAAGTTGTGTGATGAGCGCACCGCACCAGATTTTTTAAAATGCTTTGTCATTGTTGTCACCCCTTATTCCTGATGTTCCGTTTTAATTACAAAATCATTCTTGAAGAAGTGGTATGAATGAATGAAGAATCATGCTAATAAATTACAGTGGTAAGCAGTCAGGAGCGGATCCAGGAAAGAACGAGGGGTACGACCGCCCAGCTACAGGGTGTTCCGCGCCACAGAAAAATTACATAAATTAGCAACGAATGTATACTTCACATGCTAGATGAGTTCTTCATCATCATTATAATCTTTAACCCCCTCTGCCGCTGCGCCTGATATAATCTGGAGCAGGTGTCTCGTTCTTGGGTCAACTCTCTTCTTCTGCTCCAATCCATACCTCATCTCCTGAATGCCTCTTGGACGCTTTCTTCCCAGGAAAAGCGCGGTCTTCCTCTAGCTCTCCTCCCCTCCACACGGGTTTCATAGATCTTCCTGGCTGTTCTTTCTTGTTCGATCCTAAGCAGGTGTCCAAACCACACTAGCTTGTGCTCCTCGAGAAAACTTCGAGGCTAGTACGTATGGTGTTGCGGGTCCTATCTCGTCGAACCTTTCCTTCCACTTTACGAAGGTATCGCATCTCCATGGTTTGAATGCGGCTTTTGTATTTCGAGGTGAGGGTTCAGGATTCTGAAGAGCACGAAAGAATAAGCAGAAACGTCGTTATATGAGGTTAGATGAGTTATACACTACTCAAACTCCAATCCATTGTATGACGTTGACTCTTATTAACTCATGATCTTAAGCGATTTTGCGGTCCTTTTTTTTTTTTTTTTCCTTTTTTTTCTAATAAATGAAATTAAAATCTGGGATGGCATTGGCTGACCCTCAACTTGATGTTAAGAATTTTTTTTTAATAGTGAGAAATTGTTTTCTTTAAACTTTGAATTAAGGCCGTTTCTCAGGGTAAGCGTATTAATCCTTTTGATTTATTGTTCGATTCATGTTTTTGATAGTTGAAATAACAAATGTTTTCTAAAATTTCGAAGTTATTTTATTTTAACAATCTCTTGGCGAAAAATATATATGTATATATATATATATATATATATATATATATATATATATATATATATATATATATATATATATATACTGTTTATAAATATGTCAAAATACACAGACAGACTTTGTATGTCTTTGAATGCATACAAATGACAGACTTTGAATACCTATATCTCAACAATAGACATTTTTTCGAAAATCCTGATAAATCTTTAGTTTCAAATGTCAAAAGAAATTTGGTGATTTTGTCGAATGGTGTGCTCTCAGAAACGGATTATAAGGTTATTAGATTTTTATTTTCAAAATTCACTTTTAAAATTTCCATTGATCCCCAAACGGATATATCATAAACATAATAAGTCAACAATATCTTGGCAGAAAACCTAGATTACGAGCCACTGAAATTCTGCAGATTTGAAACTCATATTTTTCAATTCGTTAGATACCAGCCGAAACATAATGTTTTATAGATTCTCAATGATAATTTAATTATTCCATGATTTATTTATAACATGATGGTTATGATTATATAAAAATAAAGTTATAATTCAAATTTAAGAAAATTAATCTGGGTGTTTGCTTCATTAACGACAATATATATCATATATATTAATTTAATTTTTAATCTAGTAGTTCGATTTTTCAGCTTGGTAACATTCCAGCACTTTGCTTGCATTAACCGCCCTGGGCCCCGCGCCATAGTATATTTAAGTAAATCAATTATACATTACACACAAATTTATAATTCATATTGAAGATTGCCCGCGAGGCCCCGCGCCATATGCAACGATTAAATAATAGAATTACAAAATACAGACGATTTTTTGCTTTTCATGCAGTTTACATGGTAGAGCCTAACACCTAACTGTCTGATGGCGGGACCCTACAACATAAACATAAGATTTGAACTAAATTAATTGCTTTTGCAATTTTTAACAAAAAATCATAAAAATTAAAACTTGCATGCAAAATTATAAATTAAATACATGTGTTTTGTTATGTTATTTTGTCTCGAAATTGTCAAATAATTTAGTAGGAGTGACTCCGGATTCGTTCTCCCACCATTGCAAGAACCAGTATCAGTACCCTCCAAACAGCCAAGACGGACTCTGTAATATCGTACCGCCTAGGGCCCCGCAAGTCCTTAAATATCTCAAAGGTTCAAAAAGCATCCATAAAATAATCCAGGGCACCAAAAGAACTGAGCACTTTTATTTTGAAAAAGCTGTTCTAAATTAAATTTTTCCTTAGGAATTTTTGGAGTTTATGCAAGAACTTTTTGGTCAGAACTTATATAATAAGTCTTAGAGAACTTTTATAATAAAAGTTATTTATGAACTTTATCGTAAGAACTTTTATATGCAAGTTCTATATTAAAGAAGTTCTCGTTAAAGCTTTTTAGTGATATTATAATAAAATATTTCGTTTTTAAAATTCCCAACTTAATGTGAAAATACTAAGGGAATTGTGTCTTAAAGATTTTCTTATCTAAAAATGTTATTTTTTTAAATAAACTTGTTTATGTATGTGATTTAATTAGAATTGAAGCAATTTTTCTATTGAAATTAAAAATTAAATGTTAAATAAAATAAATAAATAGGTAATTAATTTTCTATTTGTTCTTTTGTTTCGAATTTTATTTATTATCTATATTCTTTGTTAAAAGATTTTTTCAATGATACTGCTGTCTCCCGAGGTTTCCCCCACTTCCTAAAGATCCCTCTCAAGCTCTGCACCATAAGTGTGTCGAAACTTATAATTGAGAGCTTATATTTAAAATAGGAACTTATAGTTGGAACTTCTGTTAACAGAACATTTATAAAAAAGTGTTTGTAAAAACTTATATTAACAGAACTTGTATCAAAAAACTTTTAATGATATAAGTTCTTAAGGAACTGTTTATCAGAAGATTGTTTTGTGTAGAACTTTTATGTTCATTCTTTAATTGTAAGAGTTCTTGTAAAATAGTTAAACTGAAATTTTTTGAAAATGTTCAATAACTGTTTCGAGCCCTGAATTTATGACCTCTAAATTGGATTTTTTTTACGGACGGCCCTAATTTTTACCGTATGTATGGAGAACCCACTTACCTTGATTAGTTCCTGCCCATGCAGACATACTTAAATCCATACTTAAACCCATATGGACATAAGCCTCACAGATATAGGCTTTAGTAAAACTTAAACTTTCACTCACTTACAGAGACTACAATCTTTTCAATCCAAAATATTAAGAATAATAACATAAGATCCCTAGTAAATAACAAAACACTATACCATTACGTACCATCATTCGACCAACACATAAGACTTCCCTTTCATTCTAAGCTACATGGAAATCATTGATAAGAGAGTACCATAAATACAAGAAGACGACTAAAAAGGAGCTGGATTAGAGATCTTCTGTGAATTAAGTCCGAGAAGAAGTGTTGTTGGACGCAGCCCTTCTCTAAGCCTGACATGCCATAATTTCATTTTCAATTTTGCTAATTGTCATCATTTTTGTGACTGGTTTGAATTAAGGTTTGAAATTTTAGAAGAAATAATAGAAAGTATATTTGTATGGACATCCTTCATTAGATAGGATAATTTACTCTTTCTTTGTTAGCTGACGATTCCAAGAACGAAGCGTAGTGATACTCATAACTGGGTCAATCGAAGCCGCTGCAGCTAATGAAGGCCTTTCGTTGGAAATAATTACAACAGTAGAGACAAACTGCTCGTTCGTGCTTGCCATAGTGATTGAACCAGTCTGAAGCACTCTGTTGCACCTGCTAGCTCGGAGCTCTTTCTGTCTAATAGCTGTGTCGGATATATTGGGTAGTCTGCGTCCTGTCTTGGTCGTATTTTCATGTAGCAAGTTACGAGTTGTTTATATTACTGGTAGCAAGGTCCATTAAATAGGTTTTCAGGAATCTAAACATCCAAGAAACAGATTGTCTAAAATATTGGTAGCATAAAAGATATGTCTAGATATTGAACTACTGAACTATGGTGTTGCGATGCTAGCCGAAAGTATGATTATGGAGCCTCTGTGCATTTTACACCAACAAGGTAAATATTTACTATCATTTTTGTTAGTTTAAAATAAAAAAAAATCTATTAATATAAAATTATCTATTGAATTTTGAGCGCCTATTTGAATCGCCGGTTTACTCAGCATAGTTATAAAACATTACAAAAAGTGACTTTTATCAAAACCCATATTTTAAAAAATAAAAAAATGTATAAGAGGGTTGGTTCCTCAATTTTTAATATCTACTAAAAAAATATATTTTATTTATTTATAACAAATTATTTTAACGAATACAAATCACAATTTCTATAGTAAAAGGCTCAGCGAATCCGATGGTTCGGTTCCGATACCACCTAATCGCTGTTTCCCCACACCTCCGTCCATTGATCAAATCGCTACAATCCTCCTACCTCGAAGACGTTAATGAGGTTGATTTCTTAAGGCTTTGTTCTTCCTTATAACGAAGAAAGGATGATATTTTCATAAATTATAACTTTTAAGTTTTTGGAAAGAAATTACAAACTAAGTAATTTTGCCACTGAAAAATACTATGCATTTCTCGCCTTTATTTTCTCTTGAATATTTTTTCTAGTTATTGTATACATCATATACTTAAATTTATCTAAGTATTGAAACATAGTTTCTCTAATATATATTTTACCGAAATCCTTGCCGTTTTTGATATTATCTTGTTTTATCCGAATTTATTTCGAGGCTTAGTTAATGACCGGCTTTCATCAACGTTTTACTGTATTTAGATAGTTTTATAACTTCCGCATCTTCAGCTAACTGTAACTTACCATCAGCATACCTAACCGCGGATATTTTACCATCGAAAGTTAAAACTTTTTCGGTACGCAATAAATTAAAACTATTTTAATGAAATTAAGTTAATTATTTAATTTGTAGTAGGTTAGGCTTAAGGATTTTATTTTTTTTTTTAAATATTGATTTTATATTGCTAATGTATATACTAAAACATGTACTAACTTGTAAGGTTTCGACGTCTAATGTTGGTTTGCTCAAAAATGTAGGTGCAATAACTAGGTTTAAAAAAATAATGATGATTACGGGTGAATCTTTAAATTAAAAGTTAATTTTATTTAATGGATCTATATTAATTATACATAATTAATATATATATATATATATATATATATATATATATATATATATATATATATATATATAGAGAGAGAGAGAGAGAGAGAGAGAGAGAGAGAGAGAGAGATATTAGAAATACATTATCTTTAACTACATCGATCAATTTTAAACGAAACCTTTAAACGAAGTTGTGAATTGGTTCACAGTTGCGATAAATGCTGTTTCAAGAAAAAATATCTAGGTCTTGTCAATATAGAATCCGAGGTATATTCAACTTTTGGTCCACGACGCATAACATTAGATACTGAAGGATTATCCATTCTTTGTTCTAGTCAGTTTACTTAACGTTTAATCCAATATAAAACAACAAAATTACCAATTTAAAAAATCGTGCAGTATGGTTCAATTAAACGATGGAAACAAAAAGTTTAAATTGCCAAAACCTCACGTTCACAAAGATTATCGATGAAGATAATATAATAAATAAATTGGAACGACATATATAAACTAGAGATAAACTGATATAGTATTAAAGCTAAGGGCATATTCGTCCAATTGAAATAATTATTCCGGTTTATTGGAGCGAATTAACATAATTTTCTGCCCTTTATCACATAAAAAGCTTTCAACATTTAAGCAAAGCAAACTATGAATGCTATAAAATCATTTAGTATAATTAATTTAATATTTTATGCTTGATAACTAATGAATCATTTTTCCATAATCTCGGACATTTAGTACTTAATAAGGCGTGCTCTTGTAAATAGAGATTATTCATATTAATATTTCACCGTAATTTTTTGATATTTTTTTGTATAAGTAATCACAAAATTCGATCGTTTATACTTCGTTAATTTCTTTTATATTATATTCTGTTGACCAATGTGATATTAAAAAAAAAGATAAGCGGGTTATTATTAATTTATTTTAAAATATTTCGAAATTCAAACTAACTGAAGTACTCAAGAATTATACTTATGTTCCCAAACCGATTAGGTCTTATCTCCATTCACAATAAATTACACAAAATAGTTTAATACATACAATCAACCAACAAATCGTTATATAAACGATTTTAAAAGGGACTTAGTACTCCAGTTATTGATTAAATAACTGTTGACAAGGGTCTTACGCACGTATGCCTTACACACAATGATGTTTACAAAAGACCTGGAACAGAGATCTCAGCTGTAGATCTAGATCTTGCGGAGTTCTGGGCGATATGATATTGTGGGACCCTCCTAGGTTAGAGCGGAGGACTCCAGTTGGTTTTGGAGGATTTGGAGTACCCATCAAGAAGAAGGGGATGTACGAATACCCTCGGAATAATTTGAAAATTTTGAGGCGAAATGACAGCATTAATGCCAAAAACTCACGTATTCAGCATAGAATCTGTAACTTTAGTACCAATTTTTATGCTGTTTTATACAAAATGTGTACACAATATTTAAATAAGTTTTATATAGTATTATATTTAAATAATTTATGCGTGGAGAAATCTTTTCAGAAATTACTTGTTTGTATTTTTCATAAAAAAAATACATAAAAATGATGTTTCATGTCTCTAAGATTCCAGTGTTTGAGGTTCCTGAAAAATGATAACGCCGTTGAGAATACAAGTCTCTAAAATGGTGTAAAATCCTTCAATTTTAAAGATAACGAAATACGATTTGCAGTGTCTTTCATGAATTTTAAATTATTACAAATAAGCGTATTAAAAAGTAGGAATCATCTTCATATCTCAAGTTTTCGACTTCGATTAGTGAAACTATAGAAGTAGACCTACGACTTTTTCGTATTGCTTTTTGTTTATGAGAATATCCATTTGATGGTGAGAAGAATTTGAGTCGATTTATATTGGACACTATGTTTAAGTTGAATCCTAACTTAATCTTGATGTATGCCAAGACTCATTATAAGTTTTATTGGTTTCTAACCCAAGAATACTACACTGGTTTTACGTACTACGTTATCGGTGATAACGCGGCATTTGAAATATGAACTTTAAATCTAATGTCGCTGTTACGGCAACACTGCTGTTTTTCTTAGTTGATCTCTTCTGTACAAACAGATGATACGTGTGTTTCAGCAACCTTATTTTTTAATTACTATATACATATAGCTAGTCTTTGGACTGTAGAGGTTTAAGCAATGAAAAATTCTACTTCATTAGGACAAATAATAGGTCATCAACTTCAAGCACAGATCTCACACTTACCCTCTTCTTGACTTCGACAATCCTCTAATAAACCTATTGCTTAGGATTCATATTCCAAAGAAGGACCTTGCGCCACATAAATAAAGAATGTCCCAGTTTAAAAAATCAAGTTGTAGCGCTATCAGGTACTGCCTGAATTATCTCCAGCAGATCTCTACGGCTCTTGAACGTTGAACTGTATCTACTTCAAAAAATAACCTAATCTTTTAGTAACTGTTCTTTCATAGAAGAGTCGACTTTGAACTAGATTATGATAATCTAATCAGTCGGAGTTTTGTTAGTATTCCTAGAATAGATAACACTTGTTATTATAAACATTGCCAGAAAAAAAACAAAAAAACACTCTCAGCAACAATAAACGATTAAATAAAATTGAAAACTTAAAATTTAATTTGATTTGATTTGTTCGGTGCTGAGGCAATTCTGGTGCAATGTCTGTGCCTATCGTACCCTCACTGCCTTTGTGGGATTATATAACATAGTTAGTTTAGAAAGCATGAGATCACTTGTAATAAACATGTAACAAAAGACACAAAAACAAGAGAATTTTCTATATATGAATTTTCTTTTGCACGGAAATTAAAATATTTAAAAGTAACTTAATATTCACATCCTTTAAACCCGATTTCGTGTGGTCGTGTTATCAACACCTACGTTTCATGAATATTTAGAGACCAAAATGAGAATGACAATGTTTTTTTTTTGTTATTTTTTTATCAAAGATTAATTGGAATAATATGTTAGAAACAAATTTATATAATTGGAAATTTAAAGCATATATAAATATGAGCATGATTATATGAAAAATAGTATGAACGGCTCCGCTTTTATAATTAATCAAATTAAAACCAATTTTACGTGAAGGAGTTTCAATTTACCACGATGTATACAAGCATTCAATTGATATTTCAAAATTTCTTCTTCATTTCTTTTTCTCATAGTAAAACTAGTCGCGTATTATCAGGTTCAAGGTAGTTTCAACAAGTCACTGAAGTGATTTTTAAGCAGGGCCTCATAACAAAAATAATTATTGTAAAATTGAAGTAGGAGCTTTTAACAGAAAAAAACCTTGAAATTTATCTGTGAAACTGTAAAAGGGGATCAATTAAGAAATTATTATAAATCATGTTCAAAATTGGAGGCATGGAAAAAAAAAAATAAACTATAAATCTGTCACATAGTTTATATAATAAATATTTAAAAATTATGTCATTAGAAAATAACATACGTGTATTAGTGTTCACTTATGTCAATATAATATTTAAATAAATAAATATATATATATATATATATATATATATATATATATATATATATATATATATATATATATATATATATTTTACAACTTTGAAAAAGTAAATGTTAATTTTTTTCGTTTCCGCGTCTCTACCAGATTCAATTGCACAGTCAAATATCACCGCAACTCTATCTACTGTCAAAAATTTCGTGTGTCCGTAAGTTTTATTACTTATAAAATGTTATTAATTTATAAAATTTACTAAAGATGAATATATAGAAACATAGATATAATTAACTCTGATATTTAAGGCCGTCGGGGAACAATTGGTAAACTTAGTCCTCAACTTCCAGTCCTTCTTGTTTTGTTCTACAGCTTTGTGGTTTTTCCAATTCATGTGTTACCATAAAGCCCAGTTTCGGACTTTTCCTAAGTGACTTTGAAGACTTCCTTTCGATCAAAGTGCTTTGGCTATAGAACTCAACTGACCTTCAGGATACCCACACAACTTCCTCCCCTCCTCCCCTCTGGTTGAAGTTGCCTGTAAACACCGAAAACTGAGACGATCCCCGAAACAGCTGCTCTAGCCGAGGGTATGGCGGTAAACATGTTTTTCCCGCCTCTTTTGTCTCCTAGCTTCCGCTAATTCTGTTTATCGCTCCCTTTCCCTCCATTTCGCCTAACCTAGTTTATCCTTTCGTCCTTAACCCGCGATATGGCCTGTTTCATCAAGATCTTACTTCTTTTTTTATTTATTTCCTCTTACCCATAGAGTTCAGTAAAACTTGAATAAAGTGTAGAGTGCTTTATTCGTAATAATAGGTAGATTATTAAAGAACCCTATCTAATCAGTATGTTTTGTTAGTACATATTTTATAATACTTTTTTAGCGACCCATAAACCACGCAAATTTTCACAGTTTTTATAATTAAATAAATTTATAATTTAAAAATTCTTTCTTATACGTTATCTTTTTTCAAACTTTTTTAAATTTAAATTTCAATATTCTTTTTTTTTAAAAAGATGAAGTCACAAATTGTATTCGTATTCAGTTTTTAAATCCTGAAAAACAATTAACATATTTTCGGAAAAATAATTTAAAATTATATCTAAGGTAAAATATTTTTCGTATATTATTTAATATTACTTTTGATAATTATATAATTTATATATTTGATTCTTTATACGTCAGTCAGAAAATTATTAGATACTTATACTGAGTTTTTAGGAAATGGAGTTGTTGACATGACTAACGCGTAATATATATATATATATATATATATATATATATATATATATATGTGTGTGTTTTTTGTTCCTATATTTTGATAAGAATACAACCAATACATCTGATTCAAAAAATTATTTAAAAAAGCATTAAAAAAAATTGTTTTTCAGTCGCAGTGAACAAGGGGAACAGGAGAGTTCCTTGGAAATATCGGATGACAGATTTACTTTTCTTTAATCCAAGGATTTAATAAGGGGTGTTATTCCGGCTCCAAATTGTTTACCACCGGTGTGGATCGAAGTATTTGTAAATGTTGGAGCAATGGTGAAAGTACTGATCGATGCTTGAGTTGGCCGTTCCTGATCGGTTTTCTTTCAGACACCAAAGCGGTTTGCCATTCCATCCAACAATTCGGTAACGAACTGTTTGCCAAGCGTGTTCGTCAATTTTACCTAAATATTGAATTTTATAATTGTTGATTTTGAAATAATCAATGATTCATTACTTGATAACTGTTCGTTGTTAATTGGATATATTGTTTTGATTCGTACTTTTGTTTTTACCACATATTTTCGTCAAACATTTAACAAACGATTCGTCAAATGGTTTGCCATTTGTGTGGATACCCCATTTATACATTTGTACTTTTACATTTCAAACTTCACAGACATCGGAGAAGTTTGACAAACGATTTGCCTCTTGTATAGAGCATGGAATGTACGCTACTGCTGCTGACTACTGCCAACAAAACTCTGTTTTTTTTTTAAATATATTTATTATTCTCATTGTACATAATTTAAGGTTATTTTTAATTAGGGGAACAATGATTTGGTATTCTCTGGTGCTTAATCATCAATTTCTTCATGCGAAATCATACGATGCATATTTTGAAAGAATAAAAACATATTATCATTAAATAATTGCCAACATATTTGAAGATTAGCTAGATTTTCAAAAAAGGATAAAATATAAATAAAAAATTGGCATTATTTTTTAAATTCACACCTGTCGATGATACAACCAGTGAATGTGCTGGTAAAGAACATGTTAACGTGGCATGAAAGGGATGATAAAGAGTAGCACCCAGCGGCACCTCGGATAGTTAGGCTAGGAGAGTCCTCATCCAGCTCCTCTTCAGCCTTCTGGGAGTGTTGTCAGGCATGTTGGTTGTCACCATTTCTTGTATGAGTGTGTTAGGATGTCCGTGTAAGTTATCGTGAAATCGTTTGTAGTGGGCCCGTATGTTTTCGTTAACTGTAGGCATATTGATATCTGTGTGTAATATAATCTTGCTGATCTAGCAAGGAGCTTTGGTTATAGTTCTAAAAGTTTTTGACTGAAAAATTAAAGTTTTTGTACGTGTAAAAAAAAAAAAGCATAGATGCTATTACTTCATTTCCTTATTTCTTTTGATTTTATCCTTATCTATTGCCTAATACATTTATATTTATCTTATGCTTTAGTTACTAAGCAAAGCATACAGACTGATCCATTTTAAGAATGAATGATATTTTCATCCTTTTATAAAATACATTTTACCAATTATATTATCCTGAAATGAAATTATAAAAGAAACATCGCAATAAAACAGATAATATATTTTTTGCATTAAAGTTTTCATAATTTTGTGTCATTTTTATTATTCAGGCATCACCATTAATTTTGTTTCTTCTTTAGATATATTCATTTTAAATGAATATGAAGATAGAATCGTAATAGTTGTCAGCAAATTGCTATTTTTTAATTAAGCTTATTATGAAATGAATTGGAAAATTATATATTCATAAATATGATAATTAAAGATGATCTAAATCCTTACACAATAAATTACCTAGTGGAATTAAAATTATTCTCCGAAATGATTTGTTTCCACCAGTGTACCACATTTACTATGATATCCTTCTTACCTTTTATCTCAGCAAAAAATGGGATTATAAATATATCTCGTCCGAGGAAATTTTTATAAAATTTATTTATTAGTATACTAATTAGTGAGCACTTTTCCTGACTCGCATGACCTACGGTGAATTTCTTGACTGCTGGTGATTGAATGTGCGACCTCTGGTGACTGCTACAGCTTTGATCTGGTGTTTCTGCTTTTGGGTTTTTTCTTAGATATTTTCTATAATATATACCTATACAAGTCTTTCTCCTTGGGCATCTTGCCTATCCTGGTCTGATCTATTCTGTTTATTAGATGAGCTTTATTAGATTCAACTATCATCACGCAGTGTGCTAATATATTCAAATTTAATACGAGAGTTCTATTATATTTATTTTTATAGTTATTTTTTACTTATAATTATCATTTATCATTTACATTTTAGTAGTTTAGTAATAACTGCCAAAGATTAAGAAAATACTAGCAAAATTGATCTAGTCTTTAAACTCTGAGTAACTGCTGATTCAGTTTCCTTAAAGTTCCTTAGAACGTTAAAACAGAGTATTAGCTAGAAAATAAATATATCTAGAAACAAAATCGAGGGTAAATAATAAACACTAAAGAATCGAAGACAGGATTAATCAACCTACAACTTATGTGGTTATTTAATAATACATTTATTTTTTAAATTCTGACAAGATATAAGTTTAATTTATAAGTATAAAATACATGATTGTTGCCGGATTTTTGTTTTGGAGTGAGAACAAATGTTGAAATAAAATCAACATTCTTCGAAAGAAAAGAGTTACATTAAATTGATTAATTATTTTACTTCTATTTTTACCATTATCTTTTATTATTGGATAATTTCTCTAGAATAGAATTTACTTAAATCCAACTTATTTCATTGAATAAAGGAAGGGATAAAGGAGGAAACAGAGTTATAAGAGTTAAATTATTTCCATAATATTTTAGGAGTGTATTTTGTTTTTTCAATTATAGAAAATCGAATCGAACTACAAATATGGTTGAAAAAGTGTATTGTTTTTATGGTTTATTTATTTATTTTTCGAGGAATAAATATAAGTGAAAAGTAACTAATTCTGTTTACTCTGTGGTGATGTGTTGACCTGCAATATCTATATTTACTCTAGGGTCAAACACATTTAGACAGATACAAGTTGCGATCAATAGACACACTTTTTTTTTTCTCAAATAAATCCCTGCGTTGATTATTCTTCATTAAAATATGTTCTTATTATAATATAAAATATGATCTATCTTATTTGATAATGCATCTGCAGATTATATTTGTATGACAGTTGAACAATTACATTATCATAAATTTTAAGTGAGCATGTTCTAAATATTCATTGATTAAAACTGACTTTTCTTAATCATCTTATTGATAAACATGTTTATGGGTCGAAAAAATCATTGTTTTTGTTTTAACAGTGTTTAATTTTTTTTTATTGAAATGTCATACTTAAAAATAAAAGTGTTTAATAAAATAATATGATAGAAGAATAGAACTCGTTTTGGAAAATCTACTATCTTGACAGAATTTGGAATCAAAGCAGAACTGCATATGAAATATGGGAGTGGGATTCTCTACGATGGCGTTTCGCTATGTCAAAACTTGGTTGAGATATCGATTCTATCATTTCATATCCAAGTGACTCTAGTATAGGATTTGCCCTCTGGCATTTAGGTGTTTCCTGGCGTTAGCACATCTTCCATAACCTTGCTTCATTGCAGACATGTTTCCTCCAGCTAGTCGATTTCAATTTATCCAAATACAGATCCAATCAGTACTACACAACAGAACCGATCCGCAATTCCGTTTGAACATTCTGGGTAATGTTTCGTATGTGGAGAGCTGTTCACTTACTGATGAAGGATTCATGGCTTACTATATTAAGTAAATAAACTAAGCTTTTATATTATATTATTTATTTAACATTCTATGTTTTTCCGTAACTGAGTATATTTTATCACTATAATCTATCTTCTTGCACTTTTACTACTCTTTGATTTAATATCTTGCAGTAAATTACTTCATAGCGATACATGAGACCATTGAACTAAGAATCAGGAGGTTTGTTTTCTTGAACTTTATTTGATGACTTTTTAGTCCAAACAGAAGCTCTGTCAAAACGGAGATTAAACAAGACATTTATTGCATTAATCCACGGGGCTGGTGTTTAATTTGCCTTTGCTAAGCTTGGATCTTGTGGGGTTGTGTGTCCTGGACTTAGACCCCAGTAAACAGTCTCTCTGTGTGTATCTTCCCGCTTGTGGAAACAGTTATTTCTTCAATTTATATCTTCGTGATAGCCTGTAACTCCTACGCCCTCTGGTTTGTACGGTAACTTAAATGGATTCTCACAAAAGATACAAATGATTCGTGATAAAGAAGGGTTCCCATCTCTCAATACTGTAATAATAATAATAATAATAATAATAATAACAACTTTGATGGATATAACCCAAAATGGTAATACGATATTGCTAGCATATAATATGCATATTATAAATATTCTAGACGCTTGGATATTATAGTATATTATCTTTCAGTTTTTGAATATTCAATACAAAATAAATGTTTTTTTATTTAATATATCTAATGAATTTAATTTGACTATCAAAGTCCAGGTGCATATATCATTCAAGAGGCGAGAGCATTTTCTGTGAACTTATTTATCTTCTTTATTTTTATTTATCTTATATTCTTTAGTTTCCAACGTATGGATGTGGTCTGACTTTCGATCTCGGGGCGCTAGGAACTGCTAGGAAAATCTGCTTCACAAGTCGTTCTTCCTCCGCCCTCCGGATGGAATATCCTGTCCTCGGGAGACGTCTTCATTTCCATTTGGTGTTTTGCTTGAGGCACAGTGTAGAAAATCGAAATTCAAGTTGTAAGAAGTTATGTGTGGAGAAACAAGCATACACCTATCAACATAATGGCTGCATAATTGGCTGGCGTCTCTCTTTGATGGAGATGTTTTAAACGACGGCACGAAGGACATAGAGTTATGATACATTACATTGAAATCTTACTTGTTTAATGGGAATTAAAAGAAAACCTTAATAATTTTGGGGAAAAAAAAAAGAATTGAACCTAGCACTATTGAAATTCACAACCATTTTCAATAACTTTGTATAACTACTTCTTTAAAACCTGAACTTTTATAATAAGAGAACCAGTACTTTGATAAAATAACAAGAATTGTTTATAAATTAAGATAAAATGAAAGGCAACACAAAATGCAGAGCTCTATCACTAAGGTCGTATTTTCACTGAAATACAAAATTGAAAATATCAGAATAGTGCGGGTTGGAGAATAAATTTGAGACTCTTCTGTGAATACTACTAGTGAATACTAACTGTATTTACCCAACATCAAATCAATTCACAAATTTTCAATCCACTTACTCAAATTAGAGAGGATGTAGAGGTGCGTAAAACCTTGGGAACTGCGAAAAAACATTTAAACGTACCGAAATTTTGACAGAAATTTAATGTCACTTTCATATTATTGATTCATCTTGAAAACAACAGCACATGCCAAACCTTAGCTCATTTGATCCAAAAGTGGCCGCTTGAAGTGCCCAAATGTAGCGGGAAGAAAAAAAAATATTCTATGGGCGACGAAACGGATTTTAAATACACCAAGATGACCTTCGATGCAGTGCAAAAGTCCATTATTTTCGAAGAAATACGAATATAATGATATGCGTGCGCTATTATTGATGAAATATAATAACATATCTAGAATCAATAATATTTTTACTAATGATTAATAGATATTCATTTGTGTTAAATAGCCCTGTTGTTTCTATTCCTTTTGGCTTGAGTTGGAGCCTATCACTTCCGAATAGCCGAGACGATTTTGGCATACAAGCTCGTCTTGAGACGATTTGATATTCTATATAAACCCACAAAAATCGACTTTCTTTTTAGCATCGGAAGGCTCCACATCATTTCTGAACGGCTGGATTGATTACGATGCACATGTTTCTTATTATCCGGCTAAAAATACTTTTGGGCTTTTACAGCGTTGATAAGGCCGCATTGTTACGATTTTGATAAAATTTGGTACACATATTTGTTATTTGAAACATAAAGCGCCTAATTTCTTTAGTTTTATAGTGATTCTATGGAACCGCTTCAGAGGTGGCCTTATCAGAGGAATTAAATTGCTTTGGCATGGAGAACCTTGAAGAAGGCAATATGAAAGTGCCTTATTAAGCCGTCTTTGAAGAAGAGAGCTATTACCCGCAAGTCCAGATCTACGACAAAGTAGTCCTAGATCGAATCCCGGATGAGGTTGAAAGGGCCCGAAAATATTTCTAATATCCTGGCTCAAAATTAAGCCCAACAATGCCTGTCATCTTCAGGGCTTCACAAAGCCCCTCTCCCAGCCTATATTTCCCTTTCATTTTTCTTTCATTTTAATAAATTTTCCTCTCCTACGTGCTCCATTAACCTGAGAGCTCAGAGGAGGTAAGAAACATTCGTCTGTCAAATTTTATTTTAATTAATTATATGATATTAATTAAAACACTTATCAAGTGCTGAAACTGCATATTTTTTTAATAATCCTTAGAAACTGTTTTTTTTTTTCATTTTAATTTCAACACAAAGCAAATAAGGATGAATGCAGCTTGTGAGTGAAGAGGGACAAAAAAGGTACATTTGGTTGTTTGTTTTAATTAATTGCACGATTTCAATTGTACACATTTTTCATTTGTGACATGTTTTGTGAACAACCCTTATAATCTGCTTTGCTATAAACAACGATTAAAGCAGTTTGTAAATTAAAAGAAACAAAAGAAAAAAATGCTTCATTGACTTCTAAAATTGTTATACTTAAAAACAACTTCTTATTGATAAAGTATATTCTGCAAAGTCGAATGTTAAGACAAGACTTACCCGATAGTTTTATTTTTATTGACCGAAATTCGATGGCTTAGTTCGAAAATATTAGGTATAAATACCTATGTTTGTTTATACAGAAAAATAAAATAAAATAGTGCAAACCATCCCACATATGAAAATAATTGTTTGCTATAATTAAATTATAAATAAATAAAAAATATAGAAGCACAGCCATAAAATTTAATATGGTTCAAAAAAAAAAAAAAAAAAGAAGAACCCATTACCTGCTTGGCAAACGGAAAACTTTCTGTATCTACTTGACTTTTCCAATCATATTCCATCGTTGGCCAAGATATCCTCAAATTCGCCTTGCGAATCACAACTACTGATATAACATATCATATCTCCCTTTACTGTCAGAAGAGCGTTTTTTTTTTTCTTTTGGCAGAAAATTGGAACATATGTGTGACCCGTTCTTTTTTATGTAGTCTTTAATTCATATAATCATGCTTGGATTCTATAAAAAGTAAATCTGTGAAATAAAATATAAAATATGGAAAAGTGTTATAAATCACTTTTTTTCGGAGTCCCATTCTTTGATGTTTTGAAGGTTGGTAATTTTCATATGCCTTTCTCTTTTATTTTATGAGAAAACAACGGAGGCAAATTGCTATTAGTCGAAAGCCAAAGAATCGTATGCAGGCAAAATGCTGTAGCCCGGGAGCTTAGGTCCAAAAATGTGTCTGATTTCTAGATTTTCTAGAAAATTTTTGACCGTCTAGGCCGAAAGTACTCGTAATACACTGGGATTGTCCACCCTAGATCGGTTTCAATCAAATTTTGTAGGTCAACGAATTCGTCATTTTCGTCTTTTCTTTTTCAGATTTTCCTCAGTAACTCGCTCCCAGTACATTTTAGGTAAAACTTTGACATAGGCAATTTTAAATAACGTTAAACTTAAACATTAAACGTAAGTTTAATCTTTAGCATTTTTTTTTAAATTCGGAACTGTTACTGCGAAACGGGGCCGTGAATATTAAACACCAACAGTTAGATATTCAGTGGTTTAGCCTTGATAACTATTTTTTAGTGCAAAATGCATAATCATTAATCTTGTAGAGGATTAAATTTTCATAAGATTCTAACAAAATATTTTTAATTAATCTCTACAGATGCCAAGAAATATTGATAACAATTTCCCTTTCTCTGAAATTGTTGATTGCGTTGTCCTATAACATTTGATTGCAACCGTTCTAGGGCGACAGATGTTCACATTTCCAGTATATTATGAGAATACTTTCGGCCTAGACCTTCAAAAATTTTCGTGAAATCAGGCACGATTTTTGGCCTCAGCTCCCGGACTATAACATTTTGCCAGCACGCGATTCTGTGGCTTTCGGCTTATAACAATTTGCCTTCGTTTTTTTCTCATAAAATAAAAGAGAAATGCATACGTAAATTTCCAACCTTCAAAACATCAAAGAAAGAGACTCCGGAATATGAAAAACCATTTATTCAGAAAAAAAGTGACTTATAAGATTTTTCCATATGAGAACAGATATACTCTTTACAGAATCCAAACATGATTAAAGAAATTGAAGAATGCAGTATAAAGAACCGGTATTTTCCAATTTTCTGCCAAAAAAAAAAAACACTCTAGTAGTCGAGGTTTGCATGTCGAGTTATACATTTATCCACCTGGCATGTTTCATTTGCAGTCAGGTCTGCAATTGCCTTACCAGAGAAATGATAATGATATGGAAGGAAATATATTTTTATTAAAAGTAATAATGAAGTAGGTAGAGTTAATTCAATTTATTAGGTCAATTTGAAACATGTAACAATTGTAAGCAAAACCTGGGAATATCAGTGATACCTGAGAATCCATACTAAAACAGATTTTTGATCAATATGCCAACGGGAATTGGTACCATGAAATCAAACTTCTCGCTTCTAGAATTTTACAAACGGTGGTAGGAGAAAAAATATCTAGAAAATATTTTTAAAAAAGTATATGGGAAGACGGCTAAGACAGTTGACAGCAATCATTGTGATCGATCAGAAATTTCCCTTGTCTGGTCAAACCAAATTGGAGAGTGATAGTGACCATGTCGGAATCAAAAGGGTGAAGAAGCAAGCAGAGCAAGAAACCATCATGTCAGCAAGAGATAGCACTCTTCGATTAGTATCCAGTAAACAGGGCCACAAGAAGAAGAAAAATATTTACGAGTGATTCTCATGAACTACTTGAATTTGCTCGCGTTTTCCAGTTATGGACAATTATAGCATTTTACGAAAAAGAACTTTCTTGTGGAAACAAGGTAGAGTGAATTAGAATAAAATGATTGTGCTCTGAGCCAATCTTTGGAGTGATCGAATATAAATACACTCTCGACGAATCAGCGGAATTTCATGTAGTGGACTTTAGATAGATAGAAAAGAAGAGGGCCACTGTCATTAGACTCCATCAGCATACCGGTATCTTACGATGGTTTACTGCCTCTCAATCCTTTTAAAAAAAGACTTATTGTCGAATCTTTCCCTAATTTATAAAGACTGCCATTATTTTTACCAGTGATGATACTACTGAGTTTGACGAAGATGAAGGCCCAATAACGGCTGAAAATAAAGTAATCATATTCTGTGTCCATCAATTGGTTCAAAAAACCATTCAACTAATTTAGCATACCTTCTAAAATATTATTTTACATCATGAAGATATACAAAAGCTGAAATAACTGAAGATGACAAAATGTCGTTATTCAGAAAGCATCTGTAAAACAACTGTTATTAATTAAGTTACAGCAATATTTTCAATGTTGTTACTGAAAGTGCTAGTGATGCTAGTAGCCCACTGTCCTTCACAAACACTGGTAATGCGTTTACTCATGTAAAACTACTTCGTGATTTTTCATAAAATCTTGAATTTCAAAATTACCAACAAAAAAAAATTACTTATTACATTTTCCCATCTTTCCAATGGCCTCTTCTTTGTATTATAAAGCATTATAATTTATCAATTCTTCTTTTTATCTTAATTTAAACAATAGGAATGCATATACTCATTTTTTTTTTGGCTGTTCACCTCCATATTTATGTATATTGACGGTATTTGTGCATAAAATCCTAAATGTACGACTCAGTTATCAATTGTAAAACAAACGAATTTTGGCGAGTGAATTCTTTTTAAACGTATTATATAATACTTTGTTAATATACTAACCTTTTAAGGTTAAAAGTAACTATCACTAGTACGAAATAGTAAGTTTCTCCATAAGATTAATTGATAAATATTAGCAAAAGGGGATTACCGTCTATGGCAATCATTCTTGACGCTGATAATGAATGAATGAATCGCATTAATGGTTCATTCATAAAGGTTAGAGAAACCTATTTCAAATGTTCCTAGACTGGGGAAGCGAAAACGGTGTTAGCTTTTATAGTATTTATTAATCAATATTTAATGATACAGAAATTTATTTTGGAAGCCTAGATAATTGGAAATTTCGCGCGAATCACACTATATAAATAGTTATTCATTTAGTCAATTAATTTTAAATATTCAACAGTTTATTTGTTTAATTTTTTTCAGAGGAATTAGTAGGGAGGAGATGTGGTTATATTGAACTCCACTTTGTTCTTGACTTTCCAGTGCTACAAATTAAAAAAAAAAAATAGCGTTGTTCCCAATTGCAATTACTAGCTTTAAATATTAGACATGTACTATCAATTTAAAATTTGCTCTCCTCCAACCACCAAATGAGCAAAATTCAATTTTATCAAAAAGCCAAATTGGTACCTCCGATTTGAGGTGCGTATAATATATGGAATATAAATAATAATATGGAATAATATGGAACACCTATAATGAATAATATGGAACACCTTACTGTTTTTTAAATTTATTTTCTTTGTGGAAGGAAAATAAAGATTGAAAAATGGTTTTAAGTTATTAATTAATATCATATGACCACTGCTTCATTTCTTATTCTGCCCCTTCCATCTCTTCCTCTAGTGACACCTTTACTCCTTACTCCACATCATCATTTGTGTCTTCCATCTTTTTTTATTTTTATTTCTCTAGAATGATTCCTGAAGTTGTTTTGGAGGGGGAGGCATTGAAACCCGTTTCCACATTACCAGCACCCACAGGGTTCGATTATTCTATTATTTATTAACATTAAATTAAATTCTATCCTACTTGTTGTAAGGTATCATTGAAGGGTAGTTTTCCAAACTAATTGCTCCTGGCAGCTACAAACGTCTGACCTAAAATATGTTGCTTGATTACATTTCAGTGATAACATGATATCCACTACCTTTACAATGGTTATACCCGATAGCAGTCTGACAAGACTAATCCGCCAGCATCAACTGCTCTAATCATGATATAAGCGGAAGCAATAGAAGTAAATGAAGGTCATGCTGACCTTCAGTCTGCAGACAGTATATGAAGGGGATCATGGAATATCAAATTCATTTCCTCCTATATAAATTTAAGAGGATTTTTTTTTATAAATTAAACTCGATCTTATCTTAGCTGACAATTTTTCGCTATTGCTAGCAAAAGCAATCTACTTATCTAGATTTGAGTTTAATAGGTGGGATGCAACGTATTCAACGTGGGATATCCCATCTCCATGAGAAAATCATGCATATTCCCGTGGCGCTTCCTAATGGCGGTTTTAATTACTGGGAAAAAAAAGAAAAAAAAGACATAATACTTATTCTACTTCATATTAGTAAAAAATGTGAGAAACAGATTGCCGCAAACGATTGCTCCTTGAAGGATTATTAAATACAATGAAAGTGCTGATTATAATACGAAATAACCACTAAAATACGAAATAAACTTTAAAATACTAACCTATAAAGCGTTGTTCAATCTAATTTTTTGGACACCTTTACAAGGAATAGGACCACAACGACAACAAATTTGCCTAAACTACAATAAAGTTTCACTTGAATAAGTTTAACGTTTTTAAACTTTTTTTTATTACCCTCGTTTTTATTCACAAAATGACGTTTTCACTAAATAATTTTACACTTTTAAAAATTAAAAAATGTTTTTGCAGTAAACTTTGTTCCACGGATATGAAGTTGTTATAGCTACGACTCGTACGACAATTGGTCACTTTTTATCTTAGCAATTTATTAATCACATTTTAAATAACTTTTAAATGAAAAATCGGTAGTTTTACCGATATGACCTTCTAGGACTATGAAAAAGTAAAAATTTGGTAAAGATTGGTTCAGTAATTTTCGCGGTCGGCGGTTATAAACGAAAAACCGGCTGTCCATTGTTATAATAATAGAAAATAATTTGTTGTGATATACACTGATAAGCTACTAAAGATTAATTATTTATTTAAAAAAAAAATTATTTTGTTTTAATGGTCAATTTTATTTTAAGTGTAATTTTCTTTTTCTATATTTTCCTTGTTTATTTACTTTCCCATGATTTAATTTAAGATATTTTTTTCCTGTAAATATATTATGAATGGTAGTTTACATCAATATTATCTATAGCCATTAAATATGGCACATAATAATATTTGATTGTCAAAAATGTATTTATAATTTTTATGCTTATTTGCCAAAACTTTAAAATATTATCAGTATTATGGACCTATTATATTTGCTACGGACGTATGTTAAGTGTCAATTAATAGTCTTATTAAGAGTTTCTAATTATTGATAAACTAATAAGGAAGCGCTTCCTGTAATGGCTTGTCACACTAAATTTGTTATCCACTAAAAGTAATAATAGCCTCTGGTTTGATCTGTGATTTGGCAATTGCTAACTGGTTCTAAAGGGAGTGCTACTTTACTAGGATTGACACTGTTATTTATGTTTTATTATTATGTAATATTTATATTATTTTAAGTTACTTATTTTTTTTTTTTTTTGCAGGTATGTTTCGCTATGAGATTTTCATATCCGTAAGTACAATTTTGATTTTACTTTAGTATATCGATTTGATGTTGTATTTATTGCTGTAAATATGAACTTGGTATCAATTCCAGATGTCAGAATGCAATTTAATTTCTATATGTTTTAATAATGTTAGAAATGCATTGGATTATATATTGATATAAGTATGATGTAACTGACGACGATACCGTTCTTTTTGGAGAAACGCGTATTTCGGTTGAAATCTGTCCCCATAAACAAACCACACGTTTTTCTATTTTTCCTGGCCCATCACCAACTCCACTTTCCTTCCGCATTATAACCCCCTTTCTTGAAACCCTTGAAGCCTCATTCATTTTTTCATTTTCCACTGAATCCAGCGGTATGCTTTGCAATCCTCTGGTCTTCCAATCGTTCAGTTTGGACATTCTAAAGGAGCTTTTAATGCTATTGCTACCAGTTTCCCTTAGGTTTCTCACACAGCAACAGAGTTCAACCTCTAGTGCCCTTCTTCCCCCTCTTAAATCCTACTGTTTCCTTAAGCTCGTTTTCAGTTCGCCTGCAAAACCTTTTTCCAAGGTTCTGGAATACACCTAGTAGCGTACGCTCATGAAACAGAAAGACGCCTAAGATTACTGCATTTCTTGTTTCCTGTTCTTCATACCATATGGACTATCACTAATAATCTCCAGTCTTCTTGCATTTGTCTATTTAGCCGTATATCCGTAACATATTAAAAAAAGTCTCCTACCTAACTTCAGCTATGCAAATCCTTATTTCAGACAAAACTAAATCCCGTTGTCCGGCCTTATTTAATTTAAGTTTAGTGTGTCGCAATTTCTATATTACATTTGTGGAAAATTCTAAATATTTTAAATTTTAAATTCTTGTTCCAAACGAATTTTGAATAGAGGGAAACGATAGTAAAATTATATAATTCTCTTTATTATACTTCGTAACGCATTAGTAGCTATACAACAGAAACGATTTATGCCTGACTAAAATGATTCCTGCTTGTCTTCTGTATTTGAAGTAAATCAGTAAAAACGTTTCGATAAATATTTTAGGAAATCGGAAGCCCCCACCTGTATTGAAACAGACGGCTGTTTGCATTCATTGATTCTAGTTTGCAATCACATATGGGGTG